>CANXYC011330343.1:0-58377 GCA_948193065.1 Aleurites moluccanus
ATATATATATAACTAGCTAAGCTTAATAAAGCTCTAATAAACAAACAAATATTAGAGCTTTCTCTCTTTCTCTGTCTCTCACACACGTTGTTATGCCGTGTAAAGATTGGATAGATGTCTGGTTTATCACGGTCTTGTCTAGGGCTTCTTTTTGATCAGAACGTCTCTTTTTTTTTTTTTTTTTAACTTGCTTTGCTAGTAATGAGGTTATATTATAGTTTATATAGGTCTACCAAAATTTATGTAATATATATTTTGAGAGCTCTGGAGCTAACATTTGTATAAGCTCAATAGCAGCTTCATGAAAAACTCAGGCTTAATATATTATATATGTAAATATATTATTTTCGTGTTCTTAGAGAAGGATTATTAAAGTTTATGGGTATGCAAACGTGAATTTATTTACATAAAACTAATTATTTTGTACTAAATTCAATACATACTCATATATAAGTCATTTATATATTATTCGTTATGGATACCTTTCCTTACAAGCATTAGTGGTGAAATGTGTACTGTCTTTGTAATTAGAGTGCTTTAATTGAGGATGATTTTAAACTTTGTTTTGGACCTATAAATCAACAATTGCACCTAAAAGATTATCCAAAGAAAAGTTGGTGTGACAGGAGTATTAATATATTACCAATTCTCCTTTTTCAAAAAGAACATGCTAGCTCTTGTTTGATACCTCTCTATACTCCGTAGAAAACAATCTAAGTTAAATATTTTAATGTGAATAAGGAGTTACGTTCATATTATACTCTTTAATTAACATAAATTAATCTTTAAATAATTAACTTAATCAATTATGTATGGTTCAAAATGACGGATGAATTAAAAAAAATAAATAAATTAAGTGTTTTAATGAACGGCGGTTATAACTAACAAAATCTATCAGAACTTGAAGAAAATACATGCAAATGCAATTTACTATATATATAATATAAATTAATTGCTAATTAAACTTGAAAATGTCCAAATATTGATCAATATACAATTTATAATAAGGGTTAATTTGTGTTAATAAATATCACTATACTAATTTTAATTCAGTAAAATCAACGTTGCTAAATTTTTTATAGTATTTCATCCAATGATTTTATAAGCATGATAAGCAAATAAAAGCTTTTTTGATTATTGTAAATATTGTATCATTACTCTTGAATGAAAACTATCTCTTTGCTTTTTAAAAATTATAAAAGTTTAATTAAACTACTCTTGATATAACTATTTTTTCATACACCAGACAATTCACAAAAAATATTTTAAAATTTTACTACAAACATACATGCCCATTATTCTGTCTAGTGTAAGAATACAAATGGAAAAATTCTGAACTACTCTTAAAAATTATGTTTTTAATTTGTAAAGAATTAAAAAAGTATAGTAATACATATTGTTAAATTTCAAATTATCATTATAACTTGTTTGAACTTATCATGTTATAAATATTAGAGTTTATATAGTTATGCGACTGTTAATTTCAAAAACTAGCTATTAAGATAAAGAATTCAATTATATATAAATTATTCAATATTTTATATTAATGGGAATTTATTATTACACTTAAATTCTCATTCATTCTCATTCTTCTTCATTCATTTAATTATTTTTATATGTCTTAACACAATTGATCAAATGATGTCCTAGTGACTGAGAATTTAATTTCTAGATAAGTTTTACCTATCCACCATGTCCACATCTATCTATTTTCCAGTCTTTGTGCTGTAATCTCTTTTTCCTCAACTTCTGATTGACCCTATAAAATAAACAATTGCACATATCAATAAAATTTTAAAAGTCATTTCACAGTATAAAAGGTTCTTTTCAAATTTTTTTTTTTTTTTTTTTTAATTTTATTCCTTTTCTTTTTGGTATAACATTACAAGTATAAAAGATGATTCTAACCTTTTATATTATAGTAAGAAAAAGTTATATATAATTTTAAAAAATCTGATAGAAAACGTGTTTTAGTTAAAAAGGTAGTTGATTCCATTGTGTTCACTTTTTTTTCTTTTTTTTTGCTCTCTTGGTCATATTTATTCCAATAACTTATATGAAAATAATCCTAAGGAAAAAAAAGAAAATTATAAATTTTTTCTAGAAATTGTATAAAGATTTAGGCAGTTATATATGTAGGAACATAATCATATATACCTGTCAATCTCAGAAAAAAATTTCATTAATTTATAAAAAAAATTTACTTGACTTATTTAATTTCAATTTTATATACATAAAATTATTTTTCCATCTTTTAAATTGATTTTATAATTTCGTTTATGTAATACATGCATATACATATGGGAGTGAAGTAGTCGTCTATGTAAATATGGGAAAGAACTAGTGGCAATAATTGGATATGTCTGTGTATGAACAATACTTAAAGTCCCACATGTTTGGAGAAGAGGGATGTTTCCTTATTCCAAATGTTCTTGCAAAAATTAATGTTTGGAAAATTTTTGAAGATTTTTTATTATATAATCTCGTATAACAACTTAACAAGTGACACTATATATGCCACAAACTATATATATCAAAAGAAAATGGAATATTAATTGTCAAAAAAAAAAAAAAAAGATTGTTGAATATTTTTTGGTCACGTGGTTGCCCCTTTATTAAATTATTATATACTACACTTTAATTTGGGCATTAGCATCTATTCAATTGTCTAAATCGACACGTATATGACAACCTCACATGCTTAATTTCAACGCCGTTAGTAGGGTGTGACTCACTCTATTTTCTACCATTGTACCATTTTTTAGGGGTGGCCATGCCTCCACTATGGACGGATTTTGCTGTACTCGTATATCCTAGTCGTATATATACATATATATATATGTGAAAAATATATATATGTATAAAGAAAAATAAAATATATAAACATATATTATCCACCGCTCCATTATTAACTCTATTCTATCTCGAAGCGATGCGAATGACAGAATAAATATTTTTATTTTTAAACAATTTAAATTCAATTTTTATAAAATTTATTTCAAACTCGATTCGTTATCATTTTTACCCGCTCATCATATAATGGAATGGGATGAAAGAAATTCTAGATATCTATTTATATTACGAGTAAGATATATATAAATTTTATTTTTATAAAAAATATATAGTATATTTATATAAATATGAAAATTGAATGCATCATTATATATATATATATATTATTTGAAATATATAATTATATAAAATAAATAAATTTTAAAAATATAATATGTTTTTATGTATATATATATACTATAAAACATTAAATCTTCCCCTTAATAAATTTAATATATCATTTGTTCTTTTCAGGAGAACCCATATTATCCCCTTACCACCTAAAACCTCGATTTGGATGTATGTTAACGACGTCGGATCATTAAACTATGCTAAAAATAATGTAATTAAAATTCGCGTATAAAATATATATCTCATAAATAAATATGATAAAACAAACCTAATGTGGTTCTAGCATCTTTATGGCCCCTTCTTTAAGTTTTAGCGAATTTTTTTATTATTTATATTTGAAATGTTTTCAAAAATAAATTAATAAAAAATATTTTTTGATAAATAAAAAATTAATCATTTTTAATAAAAATAATTTTCCTTTTTAAAACAAAAAGTTATTTTCTAGATTTTAACATATTTATTATAAAAAATATATAAATATAAATTTATTAACTCATAAATCACCAATCTTTACCGGTATCGCTACTAATAACTTTATCGATTTTTATCATCACCAAATTTATTATGTATTTTTCATATTTAATAATAAAATTTTAAAAATATGAATTTTTTATAAGTTTAAATATATTTATATTTTTATAATTCAAATTTTTAATATTTTTTGCTTAATTTTTAATAAAATAATAAAAAAAATTATAGTGTATAATTAGGATAGGAAATGTGAGTTCAGGGTTCACCCATATTAATCAATTCTTTCTTAATTCCAATAGAAGGATCTAGATGCATGCAACTACATAATAATTGTTGGATTTATTTGTTCAAATAGTATTTAATTATATCAAGTCAGTCAACTAATTGGCAAATAAATTAAAGTCTTGTTTGATCATTAACAAACAAAAAAAAAATTCGAATCTTATTCCATATTTAATTTATACTAATTAATAATGGTATGCATGCATGTCTCCAAAGAGATGGACCCTTGGTCTTCCAGGTGCAAGGAATGGGTTTGGATAATTGGATTTGTAGTCCCCATCAGATCACCAAAAAAGATAAACTAAAGCACATTGATTTGAAGTTCTTGTCAAAATCAGACCACATAAAATTAAAAAAAGTTGAATGAGTTTGGTTTTGATGATTCCACTTAATTATATTGGATTAGAGAACCAAAAAAGATAAATTAAAGCACATTGATTTGAAGTTCTTGTCAAAATCAAACCACACAAAATTAGAAAAAAGATGAATGAGTTTGTTTTTGAAGAGCCCACTTAATTATATTGAATTTTATATTGAAGAGACCCTTTATTTTTTTTTTTTATGTTAATTAGGATTTCCTTTAAGTGCGTCTCTCAATGATCACTTATTTTTAAGCATTTTGTTTTAATTTATCAGGAGATCAAACACTCTGTTTTGTTTTTGATCCACTGTCCTTTGAATTTGTTCAACTATTCTTGATTTTTATGTATTTTACTTGTCTTCATATTTGATGGCTCTTCTCTCAAGTCTAACCTTACTAATTTTTTCTCAAATTATGACTGTTATGATTGTAAAGTTATTAATATGTAAAGAAGCTTTTAACTTTGTATCTGTGTAGATTAAATTTTTTATATTGTATATAATTAGACAATTTTTTTACATTTATGAAAATTTTTTACCTAAAATAAAGGAAGTCATATTTAGTATACTACCATTTTTTATAATTGTATATCTTTCTTCATTTGTAAGTTCTTGCGAGTTTCCCATGAGAGAGAGAGTTTTCTTTTTGACTATGAAGGATATTGCACGGATCAGATTCATAATTTGTACCCTTAAAGTATATTAAGTGGGGAATATATTTTATTAATTTGCAAAAGCAGTTTTAAGGATACACATTGTAACAAGTCCAAATTAGTGGGAATTTTACGGATATAATTGTTATTTTTTTTTAATAATTATATCAAATTTATTTTGTTATTTTTTTTATGTTTATTTATTATTAAATAACTGTTAAATAATCTTGTTTATAAAAAATTTAATTTAAATTTTTTTAAAACATATACTACTTATTTAAATAAAATTTTAAATTATTCTATTAAAAATTAATTTAAATAAAAAAATAAATATAATTTTTATTATTAATAATCATGAAATATATAATAATATCAATTAATAATAATTTTATAAAACATCTAACAATAATCAATAATTAACTATCAACTAATAACTATGACTGACATTTAATAGCTAACTGCAGATAAATCTAAATGGAACCCCTAAATAATATAATTTAAAATAATTATATAAATATCACAATAAAATTATATCATTAAATCTAAATAAATTTTGGGCCCCTTACATTTTCAAGCTATGAAATTTCAAAATTTCAAAATATATTAGACATGCCTTTTAGGAATCTTAAAAATAAAAATAAAGAAAAAACTTTAAATGAAAATCAATATAACATATTTTCTTATTTTTAATTTTTAATTTTTAATATAAAAAATAAAAAAATATAAAAAAAATATTTTTCATAACTAAATAGTTTAAGTTTAACTTTTTCCAATTTGCCTTTTAATTAATTTTTCTTTTAACTTATTAGGCAATTAATTTTAGGGATTTTTATAAAAATATCAAAAAAATAAGAAAAAATTATTTTTATTTTTGTAAATTATTTTTTCAAAAATATTATATATTTAATAAAAAAATATGAAATATATACTAAAAATCATATTTTTAAAATAAAAAATAATAAAAATAATATAAAATTGTATATGATATAATATCCTCTTAATTTTAGTTATCACCAGTCACCTCCGACCCAGCAAAGAGCCACACCCATGTTTCTTATTATACTTTGGTTCCTAGCAAATTATTTATACATTTTTTTTCCATATATTTGATATTACCTGTATACGTGTAGCTAAATCAAACCCTTTATTTATTTTCCATCTCTTTGATTCTTTTTGCTTTTATTTTTTAATTTATTATATTTTTTAAACATAAATTTTCCTTGATGTAGGAAATTATATTTCATTTGGAAAAGTAATTATATAAATTTTAAGTAATTATATACTATATATATATTTTTATCTCTGTTAATGCAAGAAAAGAAAAACAAAATTGAGAGCTTAGAGAAAATTTTGAGTCAATCTTATAAATCATTTATATTATATAAATTTTAAAGCTTAATATTTGAACAATTTCTTATCACATTATTAATTTTATGATTACATATTAATTATATAATTAATTAGGATGAATTCAATATGGGGCAACCCTACACTCCAATACAATCCTTTTCAACATTTGAAGGTTTTTATTTTTAAACATGCCAATTGCCCCATTGCTCATCTTCATATACTTAAAAAATATTTTTTATCTTTATTTTTAATTATAAAGATAATTAAAAATATATTTTTGTGTGTATTTTGACCCACTAGTATAAATTTCTGAATTTTCACTGAAATTAATTTTTTTTAGTATTAAATTAGATCTCAGATTAATAAATTATAATTTAATTTGCAAAAAAAATAAATTTTATTTGTTTACCAAGTTATTCTCTAGATAAATTATTATTTGAGGATCAAACACATGACTGGGCCTTTCTTGGGCCTATCACAACAAATGCCACGTTACTAATAGGTATTACATCAGCTAGAGAACATCATCAGGACAAAATACACGTTAGCAAAAGGCCATGTTAGATATTGCCACATCATATTGAATGACATCATCAAATGCCACGTGATTAATAGATCCACATCAGCTATTTTCTTGTTCGCCACATCACCACATATTTCCACGTCTTATTGTACATTACATAACATTTCGCCCACATCAGATATTACATAATATCGGACATCAATGTCGCATAATAAAAAATATGCCACGTAATCAATATAAGTCTTCATATTCCATGTTATGTGTGCCATGTCATAAGTTGTTGTTGCTATAGTGGTAACGCCACATCATTCTAATGACATGCCATCAGTAACCACGTCATTGTAATCCATCATGATCTTGCAACCGTGGAAGCCCAATAATAGACCAAATTTCCCTTGGGCCCAAAACTCTTTTATGGGCTTCAATTTTAGAGACATTTCCCCTAAATACGAAATCGAGGAGATAAGGCTTTCAAAATCAAATTGTATATCCCGCCTATCAGCCGGAGGCAGATTCAAAATCAGACAGAGAAATGGAGAAGATCTGTGTAGCAGTTAGAGTGAGACCACCAGTGGCTGCATCTCAAGAACCCTGCAATGGAAATTACTGGAGGATCGAAGATAATCATATCTCTCTTCGCAAGTCGGATGGCACTCCTATCTCCGGCTTCTCTCATGCTTTTGGTATGTGATAATGAACTCAGGGATTCACATAGGTGTATTTTTTTTTATCTGTCTTTGTTAATTAATCTCTGTTTTGGTTTTTTGAGTGTATGCTTTATGTCAATTTGTTTTTGGGTTTATTAACAGATCACGTGTTCAATGAAAGTTGCACAAACGCTAAAGTTTATGAGCTTCTTACCAAGGATGTCATCCATGCTGCTGTCGAGGGTTTTAATGGTGTGTTCCTTTTTTTTTTTTTTTTCTTTTTGCTCAAACCCTCCTGTTTAGTTGCACTGTTGATCAGTGCTTATGAGAATCGATGGGCACGTGGTAGATTTATTAGAAAATGTGTAGTTCATGTGATGATATTTGAGCTAATCATTGAAATCTTTATAGGTACTGCATTTGCTTATGGACAGACAAGCAGTGGCAAGACTTTCACCATGAATGGTTCTGAAACCGATCCAGGAATTATCCATCAGGCAGTTAAAGATGTTTTCAACAAAATTCAGATGGTAACCTAACCTCCATAGATATGGCTGTTGTTAAAGTATATATTATGTGCTTACTAAAATTGTACTTTTGATCTTAACTTTCTTGGGGCAGATGTCTGACAGGGAATTTCTGATACGGGTTTCCTATATGGAGATTTATAATGAAGAAATTAACGATCTTTTTGCCGTTGAGAACCAGAAATTACAAATACATGAGAGTTTGGAGGTCGGTTACTGACAAAATCTTTGACACTTCCATTATTTGCCTTTGAATGTGCCGTTTACCTAAATTTTCTTCTTTCCAGCGCGGTATATTCGTTGCAGGCCTCAGGGAGGAAATTGTGAATAATGCAGAACAAGTGCTTAATCTCATTGCATCAGGAGAAGGTGTAAATGAATAAATTATAAGCCTCAACTCAAGTTTCTCCTATGTTCCTTTAAAACATGATGATTTGCATATATGCTTATGTGCTCTTCACAACTTTCTCAGTTAATCGGCACTTTGGGGAGACAAACATGAATGTTCGTAGTAGTAGGTCTCATACAATATTCAGAATGGTAATACCTTTGATGTATGGTTGAAATCTAGCTCCAATTAGATTCTATTCCTCTGATAATTTACTAGCTTTTTTATACTGTTTATTTTATATGCTAGGTTATTGAAAGCAAAGGAAAGGATACCACCTCTCCTAATGATTATTCAAGCAGTGATGCTATTCGAGTCTCTGTCTTGGTGGGCATTTTCTCAAATTACTATGTCAAAATTTTTATTAAACATGAATTATTGCATTCTATTTTAGATGGCAAAAGAATAATTTAGTATTTGATTCTTCAAAAATATTTCTTTTCTCTCTGTGGAAAGTAGAACTTGGTAGATTTAGCTGGGTCAGAAAGAATTGCTAAAACTGGAGCTGGTGGAGTACGCTTGAAAGAAGGAAAGCACATCAACAAGAGTTTGATGGCTCTTGGTAATGTGATAAATAAACTAAGTGACGGCGCAAAGCAGAGGTAATGTTTCTGTTGCTGTTCTCTCAATCTAATAACAGAACTATGTCTTAATTTGAAAGTCTTGGAAGCACATTCTCAGTTGATAGAACTGTCTGAATTTGTTATATTGTGAATGCAGGGGGCATATTCCTTATCGCGATAGCAAGCTAACTCGTATACTTCAACCTGCTCTTGGTGGTAATGCTAAAACATCAATTATATGTACTGTAGCCCCAGAAGAGGTAACCTACTGTTTGCTACATTTCTTAGTTTCTCTTATATAACATTGTTCCCCCCATCAACTTTAGAATTGCCAAGTTGTGATTTTTAGTGAATAATATTTCCTTTATTCTTTTTATATGCTTCTAGGTTCACATTGAGGAAACAAAAGGAACTCTCCAATTTGCTAGCAGAGCCAAACGCATCACCAATTGTGCCCAAGTGAACGAGGTCTGTCTGTCTCTTGTAACCAGTTTAACTCATAAATTAGATTTGTGAAGTGTAAAAGTAATTAAAATGGTAAATCTTAGGAGTAGCTGTGGTTTAAAGAAAAATAATTGAGGATAAAGGTGCCAGTGTTGGCTGGCTTTAAAGAGCTAAAGCTATCACAGTGACATGAATTCTTGGTGTATGTCATGGAAAGATTAGCACCTGGCCTCTCAATGAGCTCTTATGATACTATGGTTGTGGCTTGTAGCCTGTAGGGCCGTAGGCTTTAAAGTTGTACCTTTTGTTTTCCTGGTACTTGGAATTAACTTGTATAGATTACTTTATTTGTTTATTTACTTAACAGCTGCTTTCTTTGCAGCAATGTGTTTTTATTCACTTCTCTTTCTCCTTCCACTTACATGGGAAAATGCAGCTGATCAAGGTTGAATTTGTCTCAGATTTTGACAGATGCAGCCTTACTGAAGCGGCAGAAGTTAGAGATAGAAGAGCTACGCAGAAAGCTACAGGTGATGATTATGGCATGTTAATTGTACATGATAGCTTAAATACAATTTTTTTTTTCAATATTGCCAGTCTCTTGTTTAGGGATCTCGGTCAGAAGTACAGGAGCAAGAGATCTTAAAATTGAGAAATGAAATGCTGAAGGTAGATTCTGCATTCGATCTGATTTGGAAAACTATCATTCCTATGGATTCTGGCATTAAGTTAAGCTCATCTCATGCTTTTCTGTTCCTTTCTCTGTTTTCCAGTATGAACTAGAGCGGGAGAAACTTGAAATGCAGCTGGAGGAGGAGAGGAAATCACACAAGGAGCGTGATCAATGCATCAGGGAGCAGCAGATGAAAATTGACAATCTCAGCAGTCTTGTTTCAGACTCTGATAAGAATGCTGGTCAGGTATAACTCAAGTGACTGATAAACATTCTCTTTGCTGTAGATGCTGTCTGATCATCTTTATCTTATTCTTATTTTTTGGAAATTGTTAGATAGAGATATCTGATCTGCTCTTGTATAAACATTTGGACAAAACTAAACCTTCTTATTAGTACTTGTAGCTGTAATGGGCTGAACATTCTTATAAACAATTTGACAAAACTAAACCTTCTTATATGTTAAAATTTCTTTTGTTTTAATAAAATAACCACTGCAGGGACAGAATTCTGGGAGACAAAGTAGCAAGGAAGAATTCAATGACAGCAATAGTATATGCCATGGAGATATTTTTAGAACCCCTTGTTTTAAGGCAGCTCCAAATGCCTTTGTTGCCAAAAGATCCAATTATTCCAGGCTTACTGACTGCAGTCCTCTTCCAGATACTATTAGCAATGTAGCTGATGAAGACACGTGGTTGAAAATGAACAAAGGTTACATAGCTGACCTTGACTCAATTCAAATGACTCCTGCAAGAAAAGTTCAATCCTTTCCATCAAGTGACACAACTCCTGTGAGTTTGTATTTCTGTTTTTCTTGCACTCAATTATGTCTGAAATGTTTGTCTAGTTCATTACTAGTTTTCTTGTTTAGAAGATGTTATTTCTACTTTTAAGCATCAGCTCCATGGTGAAACAATTTTAAACAAAAAACTGGTTATCCTCGGTTATCCTTCATGTGTTTTTTCAAAACTTGCAAGGGATTTATGACTTTGTCATAGATGACTGGCAGCAATACTTAAGAGTTTCAGCAGTTTGGTCAATGTCGAGAAAACTCCTTGAAAATAATTATATGTTTCATTTTAATTGGACCCAATAAAATTGTCAGGGATTTTCAAGTGATAATCACTATAGAAAGGAAGTTGAGAATCTTAAAAGACAACTAGTGCTCATCACTGAAGAGAAGAATGAACTTGAGGTTCGTATTTTACATTTTAAATTGTAATAGTTGGCTATGTTACATTCATGATTATAAATATTGCATCTTAGTTATACAACCTCACTGCTATAAACTTAGATTCAGGATTCTTCTGTATGGTTGATGGGGGTGGTTAATGAAGTCCTGAGACATGTTGGCAGTCTCGAGTATATGTTGCCAGAATACTATCCTTTGATTGTTCTTTTGACTATTGATAATTTGATATAAATTCTTCTGTCCATTTGCTAAACTTTTATCATAGTAGTTTCTGGTTGTAGCTTTACTGCATCAAGCCTTCATTTCAAACTCAGTTACTGGTTCTTTGTCTGCATTTACATCTTACACTACAACCCGTGCCAATCATTTATATCCTGATGTCTTTGGAAATTGCATTTAGTAAAACTGAGTTCTTGTGTTCATGCCTTCAATTGTCTGAGATTTATTCTTTTACTTGATGCATTCCTGCTTTCATGTGTTGGATGCTTATGCTTACAGAAGAAGCACTCAGAACAATTATTGTTAAATGAACATTTGATAGACGAGATATCAGAACTGAAGCAAGAAGTATTGGTAATTCAAGAGATTCCTCAAAAACTGTGCAAATCTCTGGCCAGTTGCAAACACGTTTACAATGATCTTTTGTTAACATTGCAGGTGAAGCTTATGCATTATGTATGCCTCTTTTCAATTCATTCCTGCCAATATTTTTTTTTTCATCAGATTTGCCTTCTGTTTTGTTGTTTGGCACAGAATTTTGTACCTGATGGAGAATCGTCTACAGCCAAATTGCTCTCTATCACAAGTGAATTTGGCATAAGCCTTTTCTCAAATCTGGAATCTTATTTCCTTATGACAAAGGATGATCATGAATCTTTCCCAATAAATGATTCCCTGGTCCTAGAGCAGTGCAAAGAGCTTTCTGAGAGGTTAAAAGGCACAATTACTTCCTTGGCAGCGTCAGAGAAATTAGCCATTCAAAATGAAGAAGCAAAGAACACATTATGTAACTGCAATTATAAGGTAGCTGCCTGGTCACAATCACCCAGATATTATTTATCAATAATGATATTATTTTTCCTACTGATGTTTGGAATGCTGTTTCCTTTTTCGGGATTCTGACAATTTAAACTGTCTCGCACTTGCTATGCTTCTGTTCATATTATTATGTTGCCTGACTAGTTAATTACCAGATAACACAAGATTTTAAACCAGAAAGAGATACAAATTTCCTAGTGATTTTTTTTCTGTTTCATCTCCTAGACATTGTGGTGGAGCATCATTATCATCTCTTAATTTTTACACCATACTTGAAACCCTTTTAACTGCTCAAAACATATTGTCTTGTATTTCTGCTTAACATGCAAAGGATAAGTTTGCTTCTTATGTGAGATGAAAAATAACTGCATTTACTTGTGTTTGCTCAAGTCTGCTCTTTTTCCTTTCTGTAGGTTCTCTAGGCACTATGTCCTTAGTATATGTAGACATATTCACAAAACTATGTTCCTGAAATCCTGATTATGCCTTTTCAATTCTTTGAGGAAAGTCAGTTTTCCCTTTGAAGTAAAATTTGCGCATGCCTTTTATGTCTTAAAGAAGAACAGTAAGAATACTACTAGAAGAATAAAAATGACTACATTTTAGCTTCAAATATAGACAATTTAGGCTATTTCCCTTTTTTTAAGATTTAGTTTTTAAATGTGATGAAGGGCTCCACTCAGGGAGAAGACACTGCCTCTTCAAAGGAGAAACTGAGCTGTGAGCTTGATAGTGTCAAGGAAAAATATCGTGATTTGGAGAAAAAGCTGGACCTCAATAACCAGTTTTTGGAAGATTGTAGAGAAAAATATACTAGCTTGGAAAGAGATTTTCAGCTTTTGAAAGAAGAAAGAGGTTCCTTGCTCGAAAGAGTCTCAGAATCATCTGAAAAGCTTATATTTGTTACAGACCAAAAGGAAAATATTTTGAAAGATTTGTACACCGAAGCACAGAGAAGGAAAGATCTTGAAGAAGAGATTAAACAATTCAGTTTTGCTTTTGCTAGTCGGCAGAGATCATTTAAATCCTTCCAAAGTGAATTTAAATCCAAAATTGAGAAATTGAGAGCCCTACATCCACTTTCAGTATCCAAATCTCTTGGGTGTTAGAGACCATAATGGTTGCTTCTTTAACATTATATTTGGCCTGCGCCTGCAGTTTCAATTCCTTGTTTGCTGTGTTTTGCATGTTCTTTGTTATGTATTTACCTGGATTCTTTGAATGTAATCCTAGTTAATAGTTTATATTTAACATTTTACCTGAATATACCCCTAAACTTTGGACCTTCTACTACGTATTATTACAATTCTTGTAGTCAAGTATTTCAGGTGCTTTTTTGGGTTAGTTTGTGGAGGTTTCTGCTGATAATTGGCATTCGGCGGGCAGGCTTACTTCAGACTTCAAGTTCAGAGACTTAGAGAGTTGAGAGTCGAGAGTAGACCCGTTTGCGGTCCGCGTATCTTAATTTATGAAGGTCACATGATCGGTCTTTAGAAAATTTGATATTTTTCACCGTCAAAACCCGACTCTATGAAAAGGTCTAGTTGAGAGTGTTTAATCCAGTTGAATGTGCATATGCATATACTGAAATTTAAGTACAACTAGCAAGACTCCCAACTCGTGATGGTTTGGACAGGGAACTAGGGGCTATTAAGTGTTTTGTCACACGTGTGCATCTTTGAGAGTGCTGCACTCGTGTCCATTTCTCTTTGCCTCACATGAACAATATGTGTGTGTTATGCTCTCCATTAATACATTAATTAAAACGGTTATTGCTGGCAAGATTGGCCACTAATGACGAACGAGTTTTGGAGTATTCGATTGATTCGATTGGGATTGAAAACAAAGGCCCATACCCTATCCCATCAACTTTCTAGGGGTATTTTCCCACCTTATGGAGTCCCACTAAGAATGAGATGTGATGTAAATCAATTTACTGACGGTACGGAAGGATGTAAAAAAAAAAAATAACGTCTCCAAAATTACATATAAAAAAAATTGAACAAGTCAATGTTTTTAGAACAGGCCAACACAGAAAATCAGATGTTCGTATATTTATTCGGAGTTGAATAAGTTAAATAGAAAAAATTAATATATATATTTATATATATAATTTGATATATATTATATATATGTTGAAAATATTTGATATTTTTTATTTTTGAACAAAAATAAAAAAAACTATTAAAATTAAAAAAAAAAATTGATTTGCTCGAATTGAAAAATTCATTCGGTTTGATTAATTCACCGGTTAATTTCCGATTCATTGATTTTTAACTGATTTTTGGATGATAATTTTTGAAAATTGACTGAACCGATTTTTAATTTTTTTTTTTTTCCAATTTCATTCAGTCTTGTCAAATTTTAACAACCATGAAACAAGTAGAAGCTGGATTTACCCAACAACAAATCAATTAAATTACGTGCAAAACACATGTAAGAAGAAGAAGATGGATTACTTTTTGGAGTGCAAAAAAACCTCTTCAATTCTTCAACCTTGACTCCTCAATTGTAAAGCCTCTAGTTGACCCATACCCTACTCTACTAATAAAACTTTTCCTTGGTGCTTAGGGTGCTCTTGAACTCTCTCTTTTGTTGGCTCAAAGTGACTTGAAGAACACCAAAGTTCCTTGAAAATGCTAGGGTATTTATGTTGATCGAATCGGAAAAGTTGGTTACAATGCTTTTATTATTATTATTGATATCTAATGTGAAAAAAAATTTAAAGTTAGGTCAGCTATTCTTGTCAAAATTTGATATGAAATTAGACTGATAATAAAATTGCTAAAACTTAAAAATTTATGATTTAATTTATCAAAATTAAAAATTTAAAGTTGGTATAAAAATTATAAACGTAATGAAGTTTATGAATTTTTGTTATAATTAACTCTTTCTTGAATCATAATCAATTGGCAGTGGTATATAATAAATATAATTAAGCTCAAGAATTTTTTATTTTTTTTGTTTGAGGGAAAGCTTAAGAAACTTATTATCCAACAACATAGACCAAGAACTTCACTAATATTAAAAAAAGAAATGATAACAATCCAAGTTCTTGATTATGAAATGGACTGCTAACAACTTTGCTGCCATTGTACTAATTCAATACCAAATAGCAGTTAGTTCACTTCATATTTCAGTCCATAACATGTAAAGATACTATTTTTATTTTTATTTCAAAGATCTATATATTTTTCTGATGGGACCCACCTATATAGCATCATTTCCAGTTTCTCCTTTTAGAGGAAGGGAGAAAAAGGGTTGTTTTGAGGAGGAGATGACCCACCGACATGAATGGCCTTAGGGTCTTACCCTTTTTCCTGGCTGTGGGTCTTTATGGGGCATGATTACGCTCCCTGTGACCTTAAATAACCAATTACAATCTGACCACAAAAATGAAAAAAAAAAAAAGAAGGTCGTTTCATACTATGAATGAATAAGATATCCACTAGAACTTAGGGACATGAGAAAGGGCTTTTTGAGCTGTTTTAACGGTTTTATTTTTCTTTAGTTAAATGAGTGAAAAAAGCAAAATTTTATACTTGGGAAAATAATATTGCATTTTCTACATCTGTGTGTATTTGAACTGTTATAACACCATTAAATCTTTATTCAATAATACTAAAGTTTCTTCAGATTTAAAAATATCGAGTTAGAGTATTTAATTGAAGTCAAATTTAAAAATTACTGTAGATGCTTCCAAATCATTAATTGTGGACTTAGAAACCAAATGC
Organism: Aleurites moluccanus; assembly: GCA_948193065.1. Lineage (NCBI taxonomy): Eukaryota > Viridiplantae > Streptophyta > Magnoliopsida > Malpighiales > Euphorbiaceae > Aleurites > Aleurites moluccanus. The sequence goes on from CANXYC011330343.1 coordinate 16,032, forward strand.
AAGATTTCAAAATTATGCTTACTTTCCTTTGAAGATTTTCCTCAAAAATCCCACATATCTGTATTAATCTATCAAATATATTTGGCAATTGGCCTTATTGCAATTAAATTGATTGATTTTGTATTTTCTCACAAGCAAGACAAATTATGTTAGGACCATATGGGCAAGAGAGAGAGAGTGAAACAGGGACTGAAGTCTAAAATAAAGACAAGCATTGATGTAAACCAAACAACTCTGGAATAAAAGAAAGATAGTCTATCTGAAAAATCTGGTGACCTAACCTTTGGGAGTGTACGCTGCACAGGCAGGGCAATCTGAAATAAACCTTATGATCATATGGCCTGCAGAACATACTCTCTATCCAAGCCTTAAATACCCAATCTTCTCTGTTCTGTCCCTAACACAGAGATATGCTTTGTCTAATTGTCTATCCATTTTTATCTTCTTTCAAAACTGCCTAAACTAGCACCTTCCTCTGCATAGTAACTCTAATGGCCACCAGAGACCCCAAACTAGTTAAACAACTTAAAGAACTCCTTCAAGAGCAGCAGGAACCTTTAATCCCAGAGAGAAATCTCAGAAGAAAGAGCTTTAACCCAGGAAATAGCAGTTTTAACTGCTGCCATGGAAATTCAAAAATGTCCCTGAAGAGGTCAGTTAGCTTTGGCCTTGTTGGAAGGAGCAAAAAGGGTATCCCACACTGTTCCAAGGTATTAACAGCTGTATATAATCAAGTAATTTCCTTAAACCAGAAGCTTAGAATCAAAAGTTCAAATCATAGAAATGGAAATGTTAATGTTAAAGAGAACAAGGACAGGAATAACCAAGAAGCAGCAGAGTTAGATAGATTTTCTTCTGCTAGCAGTTCTACAGTGTTTAATTCATGTTCTGGGAGTGATGCAGAAGAAACTTCGACTTCACATCATAAAGAACACATTTCATTGACAGCAAAAAATAAGAATCCCAAGTCTTTAATACTCTGCAATCTGATAGAAAAAGAGGTATAGGAAATTATATTTTCTTATCGTTCTGTTTATAATATTTGTTTCTTGAAATATATACAGAACTACAGGCTCTTTTCTTTTGTTTAACTTTACTCATGAAGCTAACAGGCTGTTACAGATAGAAAGCAACTGTGGAAATGCACAGATGAAAATAGGCAGCTCAGCCCTGTATCTGTACTAGAAGAGGTACCTTCACGCAGAGGTTCCCCACTACACAATAGTTAGTATCTTTATTTACAAATTTAACTTACTACTACTCCATGAATAATTTTCCTATTTTCCTCTCTGGTCTTGAATTCTTGTTGTATTTGTTCTAGTAGATAAAATAGAATACTTCAGTGCAATAAAAAAAAAGAATTCTTCATAAACTCTTAGTTTTCTCCCAGGGAAAGTTACAGAAGACTCCATTTTATCAGCTTCCCTGTGGAAAATACTTGTCCATTCGTCAAGAGAGAAAGCAACTTTAGTTGAAGTCCCAGAAGTACAGGAGCTTGTACCGTCGGATCATTCTTCAAAATACTTCAAATCCAAGACAGTTTTGCAGCAAACAAGACAACTTCTTTTTGATTGTGCAAGGGAGATAGTAGAGAAACAAGGAAGAAAGGAGAAGCAACGACAGCAGCAACCGCAGAAAGAATATTTGGTTTCAGATGAGATTGGCAAGTTCATTGGAGAAAAAATAAAGTTGTGGGGAAAACAATCTGCAAACGAATTTAACTTGACAGAACTGTTGGAATTGGAATTTGTGGACTCAACCCAAGAATGGATTGGTTACGAGCCACAGAAGAGGAAAATTGGGTTTGAGATTGCAGATGCCATTTTCGAGGATATCAGGAATGAACTTATCATAGACATGATTCGTTTCTCATCACCAATCACTGGATGCTTTGCTGGTATAAAAAATTAATTATTTCCAAGTTCTTGTATTCTAAACTTCACTTTTCCATTCTCTTTGATAAAAATATCAAATATCAACTAATATAGGTTGTTACCATAGAAGTGAAGCAACTCGAAACTCTTACTATTTGTTCCTAACAATATCAATTGCAAAATTCTTCCTCTATTCATGCATTTTCTCAGAGTTCAAGAGGATGCAAGGATAATTACAATCACCCAAATATACATATTCATTAAGAATTTAATATGAAATCATTTTTTCACTGTGCTATTAAGCTTGTCGCGCGCACACAATTACCATGACGATAAGAAAATCATGTACCTTTAAGGGACCACGCTTTACCATATGCCAGCCCTGGATCGACTCCAGTTAAGGTGATACGTTAATGTCAATGCTCATTGAAAAAATTTGTCTGGCTGACCATGATGTTTAACCTACCATAAATAGAGGAAATAAATTTAGGTTCACTTCTTCAATCAACTTGTGTAGTTATATCAGCAGCGTTGGTCATATTGACAACTTGGATTTTACAACTAAGACTTACTTCTACACTTTGCATCCGGTGCCAGACTTCTGAAGCTGTAATCATAATTACTTCCAAAAAGTAAAATCATCTATTTTGTGTAAAAGTCTGCCTGTTAGCTTCAATTCACTGTTAATTCCATTTTTCAAAACCGCGAAAACATTCTCACTGCAAAAAGATACCATCCACTAGTCTACTTGGCATTTACATGCCAAACTGCAAAACTAATAATAGTCCCAAATTAAATAAAAAATAGATACTTTATACATCCCTATCAATGCATAAGTTCATGTGGCGAACCTACTTCCAAAATCTACAACAACATCATTTATCTCCAATGTCAATGCTTGTTTATACAAGTTGATTACGCTAGGAAAAATTTGGGAACTAGCTATGAAATTCCTATAATTTTGCTGATGCATTGAAAGTTAGTAATCTGACAATAGGAAAATAGTTACTACTGGATTTCCTCATCTTCACCAAGTTCACCATCTTCTAGCTCCTCGTATTCGCCATTTCTATGGGAACCATCCCGATGATCTCTCCTGTGCCTTTTATGTCGGCTTTCACTATCAGAATCAGGAGTGTATGAATGCTGACAAAAAAATACCAGAAGAAAATTAAAGTGTTTTCATAATTTAACCACACACAAATAAATTCAATACCTTTCTTGATTTCTTGCGCTCACTACCATGTCTGTGTGATTTTTTAGATTCCTCTTTCTCATCCTTGTCGGAGCTTACATCATCAGTAGCCCTTTGATGTCGTTTCCGATGCTTCCTATCCTTGTCTTTTTCCCTTTTTTTATCCTCTTTGTGGCCATAACCATCAGTTGCATCAGCATTTTCACTATCTGTTTCATCCTTTTTTGTTCGTTCCTTCCCTTTTTCCCTTTCACGTTCCTTCTCCTTCTCCTTCTCCTTCTCCCTTCTGTCTTTATCTTTCCGCTTCTCTTTTTCCTCCCTCTCTTTCTCCTTTTTGGCCTGCTAAAAGTAAAATAAATAAAGAAAAGAACTCTGGAAAAATCCGGCACACTCCACAACACAAGATGCATCAGCCATGCAAAGGGAAAAACCTAAAGAGATTGCCTTGCTTTTTTTTTATAGCACAAGGCAAAATACAAATACCTTTTCCTCCTCACGCTTGCGTTCTTTCTCTTTAGCCCTTTCCTGCAAGCGTGCAACATATTCCTCAAATATCTCTCTGCTAAAACTCTCCTCCCCTATTGATCTACAAAAGACAAGTAACAGGTGGAAACCATCAGGAAATAAAGAATAAGGTCAAGAGCAAGCTAATAAGAAGTTCCATACCTGTACTCCTGGCTTTCTTCAAAAAGCAGTTTGCATTCCTCCCAACTAGAAGATGCAGTTATTTCCTATGACAGCATAAAACTATAAGGCTCAAGTAGAGACAAAAAAGTTCAATGTAGTGAAAAAGGACTACATGTTTTTCATAACAATATTGCCATACCTTATAAGTGTATAATAGTTTAGTGAAGTCATCAGCAAGACGTTGCCGCTTTTTAGCTTCTTTCTCTTCCTTCTCCTTGGCTCTATCAAGTAGCTCATCATATAAAAGCTTCAAAAAATCAAGGATAACCAGAATCTTATGTAAGATTACACACTGTGCTCATATGCCAATTCAATAATCATCAATGAGAAATGATTTGAAAATACCCATAATCAATTATATAATGATAGGGCATCTCAAAATTGGATACTTCCAAAAATGACTAATTAAAAGTGACACTGTTAGCAAATGGATTAGTAATAGGTCCCATATAAAGCATGTAGCCAAATACTATATGGACATCCACGAATAAATGATGTATGAAATGTAGCAAACAAAAATAAAAGGTCTAAGGCACTGTGATCAGAATGGCACTAATGGAGCATTAGATAGGTAGCACAGAATAGTGAAATATTGCCCATTAAAGCAAAGATGACCCGCACGAGAAAGAGAATTTACAAACTACTTTGATTTAATTCTTAATTTCAATAATTTAGATTCATCTAAATTTTTTTTTATCAAGTATTATGTACACTTCCTGTCTAAGATCTTCCTATTAGCTACATTTTACTATGATTTAGGAATTTTCTTAACAAGTAATTCTACAATTTTCATAGTTTAATTGGGTCTCTTAGAAGTTTTCTCTCTTTTCCCAAGGGATTTAAACACACTGCAATAATGGGTTTTTATTGAATTAAATCCTATTTCAGATAAGAATTCAGTGCTCTATATCAACAGGTTTTTGTTTCCATAAAGAAAAGCATGTTCTAGCAGGCAACTTAACCCAAGATTATATTACAAACCACAGCCTGATCAATGAACTTGACAAAACATATATTTCAATTAACAGCTCTCTACAGTACATATTACAAAATTGGGTGAAGCCATGAAATAACTTGAAAGAAAGAACTTCATTGGCTGGGTGGTGGTGGGGTGGTTAGAATACCTTCAAGTTGATATCTGATATTGGTGGGGAACCAACATCATCAGAAATAGCAGCTTTAAAGTCTTCAAATGTCCATGTTGATGTCATGGTAACCTGGGAATATAAATGTTAGAAATTTAAAATAACAACGGAAGCCAAAGGAAGGGGTATGTCTTACCCTCCCTGATTTCATTGCATCCTTTATACGAGTTTTGTCATCATGGTACTGCGAATGCACAAACAGAAAGGTTAGATTCAAGTTGTAAATTCCAACTACTTCAAGCAGGGGGAGACGGCAAAAAAATAGGCAATCAGAAAGCAGTGTTACTAGGGTGACATAAATCTTGAAGGCCCATATGCTTTAGATATGCAAGAGAAAGAGAGAGAGAAAGAAAGGCCACAAAAATATAAAAGATTTAGTAGGAGAAAAAAAGGGGCTAAAGCATAAAGAACAAAGAGAATTAAAAAAAAAAAAAAAAACTGCCCATGCAGTTCATGTATACTAGTAAAAGTCGCAAGAACTTGATACACGTAATAAAGAGTTCAAATTTAAAACACGATTTGAGCCACACAAGACCATATTCACAAAGCTTATCACAGTGGGGACTAAATCAATGGGTTGTTAGAAATAGATACAATGCACCCCGATTAAATTGGACATTGTAGTGCAATCATAAATTACTGGCAATAAATGTGTGGTTATAATAGTCAAATTACATTAGAGGAAGCATGAGTTCTTAAGTCTGACAGCTAGCAATTGAAACTCGCACTCAAAAACATAACTGAGACCTCTTGTAAACCAAAATAAAGATGTCACCTTATCTTGTTACTTTTTCTAATCTTACAATTATAATTTTTTTTTCTCAATAACAGACCAAAAAAAAAACTATTCTCACTTTATTTATTTGGTTAATCTGCTAATCAAATTCAGGACGAACTCCATAGCCTTGCCACCAAAGCAAGAGGGTTACCTGTTTTTCTAATTCCTCAGCAACGTCCTCAAATAAATCCTTCGGTGTTGAACCAGAGATGTTTGTTGCAACAGCATTATATTGAGGCAAATCTTTAATCTGCAACCAAAAGAAAAAGTATCAAATACATTAACCAAATCCTTTCCGCATACAATGTCACTTCATTTTCTACTAAGCAAGCAACTTTTCATGTTTGTCTCCACAACAAATTAAGATTGTACCTTTGAACAATAGTCAAGCCAGTTAGTTTTTGCTGTAAAAGAGCCATCAGCAACATGGTCTTGCAGCAATTTGCGAAATTCATCACGGTTTTTGCGCTCAGCCCTTCTCACTTGTTCCTTTTATATGGTAAAAAATGAATAAGATGAAAACATGCACAACAAGAGAATTATTGAAAATGTGAACAGATTTACTTTTTGTATCTTCTTCTGTTCCTCTTCTTCCTTCTCCAGGTCGCGGACATAGTCCTGCCACAAACACTATCAGTATATATTTCAAAACACCAAATGATTTATGAGCAAAAGAATATACCTGGAAAATGAGTAAGCGGTCAAGTTTTTCAAGACGCAAGCACCTTTCATCATCCTCCAAGCGATCCTCAACTTTCCGCCACAGGCTATTCACCTGCAAATGAAATACTTATCAAGACAAGGTTCACGAATAAAATGTCATCATATATTTACCGCCTTCCTCCAGAAATACCTTAATGAAGTCACAGGATTCTAGAAATTTTTTATATTCTGTTACATTTTGCCTGTGGTCCTCTGCAGCCTTTTCCCTTTCCTGAAATATATACATAAAACAAAAATTATAGGAAATGAATTCAGTGGACAATGTCATAGGCATCACCCATGCTCTTTTGGATACCCATTTGAAATGAGAACGATAAAACACAGAGAACATAACAGAAGGAAAAGGACAAAACATATGATTCAAAGGCAATTTGTTCCCATTGCATAAAAAAGAATATGTGCAATAACTATAGATTACAAATTTGTATTTGTCAAGTGAGAAAACCATAAATTCTAATTAGAAATCCTATAATTCTACCGAATTACATGTAGGAGCTCATTCACATTTAGGGATTTTACTATGTTCTGCATCATAATGACTGTTATGTAAATTCCGGATAGACAAAGATCATCATTCACACTTAAATGCACATGTGTTCATGTATGAGAGAAATAAGTTCAGGTCTATATACCTTCCTCCCGAGTTCCACAATGTAGCTGTCAAAAAGATCCATCCTATCTCTGGCTTTCTCAACAGCCTTGAACCGTTCATCATTTTCAAATAAACTTACAGCTTTGCTGATCGGAAAAAAAAAAAAGGTTAGCTATAACATTTAGTCAAAGACAAAACTCTACCAGCACAGTCATAGACTATATAGTAGAGGTGCTAATTTCTAAACCCCCTCCCCCCCACCCCAAAACCTGTAATAAAAATGTTAGGGTTGAAGACAAGCAACCATATGACTGGAAACAATTCAACTTTAAACTGAAACTTTTTGCATTTTGCAAAAAAAATTGAAAAATTGCAGAACTTAACTTGATAATTTCAAATCTAAAAAAAAAAAATAACATAAAGGACTCAAAAAAAAAATCCCAAAAAGTCAACTTTCTGGTACCCAAAAACTAAGTCACTTGATCCCAAAATGACTTGACCATATTGCCACCTCTACTACATAGATAGGGACTAAAGTTGATTAAAATAGAACAGGGAGAGGTTTAAACCTCCATTTCATGGATGATGTGAGTTCCTTGGACTCCTGGAAAGAGAACAAAAGCAGCAAAAAGCATTATACTAATCGGAAATGCAAAGGAAGGAGAAGAGGAGAGTGGCAAAGGTGAAAATAAGTAGTAGACATCCTCAGTTCTGTGGAACATACTTCCAACATCTTGGTGAATTCCTCTCGAGCTCTTTTCTGCCTCATGCGCCTCTCCTCAGCTTCTATTTTTCTTCTTTGACCCAAGTACTAATATAAACAGTATAAATTATTGATGTGCAAATCAAAGTTCATGAGCAGTTAAAGAAATCAAACGCAATGTTTACCTCATTAAATGCTTGCTTCCGTTCCCCAAGTGTTTTTAGAGCACTATATCTCTTGTCATTAACAATCTCTCTCATTGTCTAACACAAATTCAACATCAATGAGAATCACTCAGGAAAAAAAAATTGGGAAGAATATAATACAATCGTGTTACCTGCTCCCAAGTCCAATCAGACTGAACGTTAGCAGATTCCAGGAGAGCTTTGAATGCATTTTTTGCCTCCTAAACATTAAAAAATACATATATACGTGAGATTGCACAGTGAACAATAAAAATGCTGAAGAAGACAGCAACAATCATCATTGTTTGCCAATTTTTTGAAATAAATGGAAAAGGCATGTGAATAGAAATAAATAATGGACAATTGTCAATTGACACAGGAAAGGGAAGGACAATTAATTTTGGGTTGATACCAGTTTATTTGCAAACACTAAAGGTTCATCTAGGGTTTTCTCCTCGGATGGATTTGCATTGCCTTTTCCAGCAATCACCATTTGTGTTTTCACCTCCTGCCAGTAACAGAATACACGAAAATCAAACAAAGCAAATCAAGATTTTCTATCTCACATTTACACTCATACTTTTCATGATAGAAGAATTTTTAACTTTCCAAATAAGCAACTAATGAACCATCCTTGCTATGGAATAAAAACCCAGACAATTAACATGCTTATGAAATATTTTCCCAAGACCAGAACAACCTTTGCCGAGGTATCACACAGAGACACAAAGTTATCAATCCTCTTTTCCACACACTATGAACAGTATGCCAATTGCAGCTAAAGTTGATAACTGCAGACCCAACTTATAACTTTCAGAAACAGCCTCGGAAGAAATCATCATACCTCAGAATCTAGTAAGGATACACCATCTACAGAACTTGCAGCAACTTGAGGTGCAAGATTATCAAAGCCACTTCTGTCATTGTTAAAAATAAAGCAAGCAGCATCCAGATTAAATGATAATTACAAATCATTATGGGTCATTTAAAAATTGAAGCAACAAAAGAATTCCATACGATGATGTTGTCTTGGCAGTAACTAAACCAGCAGTGACACCAGTACTCCCTGAAACAGCAGCGGGTAATAGAGTCGTGGTTACCACAGGTGGTTGGACACCAGCAGCATTTGCAATGGTAGATTGTGCAACTGAGAGGTTTGATGAACCAGAAACTACCACTGCAGGATTAGAAACACTGGCAACAGGTGTGACTGGCATTGGGCTCGAAGGTACTTCAAATAATGTTGAAGGGCCGGAGCCAGCTGAAATAGCTGTGTTAGATGTTTCACCCAAGGTAACAGTAACAGCAGCTGAGATATGAGAAGCTCCATCAGCTTCTGATTGGGTTCCATGGCTAACTGCTTGTTGAGCCTGTTCACGAGCTAACTGCAAACAAATTTTTAAGAATATGACATCAGAAATGCAACATGCAAATCGGGAAAACAATAAGCGATAGATAACACTAGCAAACCTTCAATTCATCAGGGATTGACCACTTAGATTGCTTTGTAACCTTGTTATAGTAATATCTGCAAATGTCACCTCCTGGTTAAATAATGATCTTAAAGAGTGGAAAAGGGCATAGTAGAAATAGATTACAATCAAATATGTATGATATGATGGACTAATAATGAAAAAGTCATAATTTACCTTTTTCCCTCTGGGGTGGTGAACTCCTTCCAGACAGTCGATGCATCAGCCCTCTGTCACAGTGACAACAATTATCAAGTAAAGAAAACAAATTAATAAGGAACAATATAAAGCGAATGATAGGTATAACAAGTGTAGCAGTACATGGAGAAGAGGACAATGTAACAAACTCCTATTCAGGTAAAAAAGAAAATATGACAAACATGAATTTTGTTTACTTCCTAAATATATCTTTGTGTAAACTTCATTTGCATCCAATTTCTGTTAATAGGTATTTAATCGTATTTCTGATTTTCTCAGCTACTCCTCGCATCACAATTATTTAGACCTCGGAAAAGGGCAAGCCATAAATTTCTATGTATAAAACATGCATCATCATCAAAATGAGGGAAAAATAAATAGATAAAGAAGATAAAGTCAACAACCAATTGGAATTATTATTTTTTTTTAAAAAAAGCACCGGCTATCCAGAATTCTATGCCTCTCAAAATCAGGACCACAACATAACTGTGGAACTCTAATATGAATCATAACCATGGAAAAAGTCATACACCAAAAACCAAAGAATGCAAAGCTAAATATTTGAAGAGGAAAAACAATAAATAATAACAATGGAACATAAATCAGTTAAAATATAATAATAGTAAAACTAAAAAGAATGTGACTCCAAAGATGGACAAAAGGACAACATCAAACACCAAGAAAGATAAACCACAATTATCTTATACCAATCATGAACATGCAGGAGCTAAGGCAGGAAACACAGACAAACTGATAGATAAACGCAAGAAAAGATGAGCAACCTTATACTCTTCTCTAAACTTCAGTAAGGGCATAATGAACAGAAATCATTAATACTTAACCTGGTTAAGCATATTCAACAGACAATTACACATAACAATTTTCCCCATATGACAAATAAGATGTAAATAACAAAATATTGCCTGCCTTGAGAAAGTGAAAGCCTGTCTTCAAAGTGAGCATATAGAGCAGTCGTTAAATTTCTCCAGATTTGCCATGACATCTACAAACCAGTAATAAAACATGCAAAGCAAAGAGGAATCCAAATAAAACAAATTTAATCAACTTAAGGGTGTCTACAATTCTATCATCCATAGAAGGAAACAATGTTTTGAGCAGATGACAAAATATTTTGAGACATGCTGGGCAAGTAATAGAGACCACATTTAAGGTAAACAAATACCAACCATTTGAGAATGACTCACCTCAATTGCTGTCATCAATTCAAAGGGCTTCTCCCAACTAGATTGTTTTGTTCTCTTGTTGTAGTAATATCTGGAAAAACACATTCACCAGCTACTAAATATCGTATAAGGAATGGGTATGTCTTGAACAATGTCTAGACAAATCAAGATAGAGATAGTAAACAATAATTATAAACTCCAATAATAGAGCATGAACCCTTAAAAAAGTACTAGAATAACAGCCACAACAAAAACCAAACCTCCTCCCGTCAGAAGCTGTATGCTCCTGCCAGTCAGATGAAGACTGTTGATTACTGCTGGGAACATTTACTGCCTGAAACTCCAAAAAACAGGTATATAAATTAGTAGCCAGTTAAACATAGCCGGCCAGGTTTCAAAAGTCAGAGACTATCAATGGTTGCAAAATGATGCATACAAAAAACAACACAAGAAAACATCAAGACTGAAAATTTACATCACATCATTAGAGTGTTAGGCAATAATGAAACATTAGTAAATGAAATATGCCCAAGAACAAAAGAGGGCACATACTGGATCTGTGGAAGAAGATACAGAAGGCTGTACTGCTGTCACAAGTGATTCACCATTGCTTCCAGAGGACAACCAAGGCTGACCCCCTGCAGGTGCAATAGGTGTATGCATCTGAGGCATCAGCTGAAACTGGGATGATGCAATGGCATTATTTTGTGGCTGGCCAAAAGAAGATGGTGCAAACTGAAATACACAGAATTGTACAAGTGAAAAAGGTATCCTACAAAATCAAGCAAGTAATACAGGCAAGGAATGCAGTATTGAGATCTTACAGTATATGGTGAAGAGAGAGGAATTGCAGAGGTGCCCAACCCAGGTGCATGATTACTCACAGAGTGGGCAGCTTGTTGCAACTGTGGTGGGCCAGATGAAAGCGGCCTATTTGCATGAGCATAGGCCAAGGGTACAGCTTGTGAAGAAGGTGTAGCATGGCCAGGTTGGTTTGGCCATGGTGGAAACTGCTGCATTTGTTGAGAATACTGCAGTTGCTGACTTTGACCAGCTGGCATCCCTACATTAGAAGAAGGCATTCCTTGTCCAACGGGCCGAAACTGTTGGGGAGCCACTGGAATGAATGGCTGTCCCTGCTGCGCAGGAACTACTGGTCGAAACTGCAATTAAGTATACAGACATAGCACTTGCAACTGAATCACACAAAAATATACGAAACAAAAAAAAAGGACAAGAAATTACTTGCAAAGACAAGGATTACCCAAAATTTTGTGGATCCAAGGATCCAATAACAGGAGGCCTCAGTGGCTTACCCACTCACAACACACAAACAGACAGAGTAAAGGGGACAAAGAACTGAACACCATATATTCATAGGACAATAAAACAAAAACGCAAATAAGTAATTGATATAATGTACACAAACTGATGAAACCATTGCCCAGCTTAAAGGGTAAGGAAAAGGAGCAAAATTCAAAGAAGAAAAAGAAGCAAGTTTCTCCATAACCAAAAGATGTGATATATGAACATCACTCAGTTAAATGAGCTTAATCATACCAAAGAGCAAGGTTCTCATTCCAATATAAGTGGAAGAGCAGTTAGCACTAATATTTTGAGAAATGTATAGATCCTACTGAGTAGCCCTAAAATTTAATGCGAAACCATTAAACCTTTAAAAAAATCCAAATTTTAACCTGCTCAATGAAACCAAGGACACAGTTGAATTTGCTTAAATTATAAGCTCAGAAATTACTAACCCATAAGCCAGCTCAGATTTCTGTGAAAAATATTGCTAATTATCCCTTTTTCAATATAATGTTATAAACATAAGGCACATGCATGCACACAAACACACACAAAATAAGCAGGTTGTTATAGCTGAGTCGTGTTGAGATTTTGGGTTAACAATAAAACCAAGAGTTAAACCAGATTAGTACGCTACCTGGGTACCAGAAGATTGAGAACTATTGTCCATTGCAGCTCATATGCAACCTCAAATAGCTGCAACAATAAGTAATATGGTTAATAATTTGTCAATATAGACCAGAAAGATATGGCTCAAATTCAAATATAGAGCCCAAAAACAAGGAATATGATTCATAAACAGAATAATGTCGATGTAGAATGTGATCATGGGGTTCACAAGCTAGTCAATTTTGCTTACCTGATAATTAGTTAAACACCTATGTATCACAAATTCAGAATTTCGCACCTGATATCAATACTATCAAATAGACCGTGGAAATTGCCCATATTGTCAACTTTATAATGTATATAAATTTCTCATTTTTGGCAATCTATGATTGGAAAATGAATTGAATGGTTAGAATTAACTTTAGGTACAAAAATATTAGAATTTTCTATATGCCTCTTTCTTTCAAATACCTTCTCCATATGAATATCTAAATAATATAAACAATTATTGATATATTAAAAAACATGCAGCTGATCATGTGATTCATAAACATTATTAAATCCCAGAAGCTGTCATCATTCATCAACTAAGCTTACTCAAAACTTTTCCTATTAAATCAAAAAATTCAGTAATTACAGGCTTAATGATAAAGATAAGGTGGATTTCTACTTGCAATAACCGAACATCAGTGAATTCGATTAAAAAATCACATTTCTTTTTTACTTTTTCTTTGCACTGAATAATATTTCCAACCAAATATGAACGGAGAGACGATACCAGAAAGTTCTAAATTGCATTCAAAATAAAGCCAAATTAGAAAAATATAAATAAATAAAAACATTACTTACAGTTGAGGATCAAGAAACGAATTGCTCGGAAAAAGAGAGTTGGCTCCGATTGCGTCTCAGGTGTTAGGGTTTAAGAGGAAATAGTAAAACGCTTTTTGGAAGAGAGAATTGAAGCAGACAATAATTTTGCTTTTTTTCTGCGTTTATACTATTTATTTATGGTTTTCCGAAAATAACCTCACATATCTGCGCCAATTCACAACAATAGATCGTCAACCGGCATGAATGAGTCGGATCCGCTTCAAGTCGGGGCAAGGATCCGATATTATCAAGTACTTCCATTAGCAGTTTATCCATTTACTTATCAGTTGATTGTTACTTGCCTCCTGCTTTTCTTTAGAATTGAAAAGCGACACCGTTTTAATTCTCTTAACTCTCACCTTTAAACTATGTCGTTTAATTTATCGCACAACCTCTCCGCAGTCCAGACCCTAACTCTGTATCCTTCTACATTCAGCTGCCACCCCACCCTCTTCACTCCCCATCTCTAAACGCCGTTGTTGTCATCACTATTACTATAGCCGCCTCCCTCATTGTCTCTTTATTTCTCCATCAAATTCTGATTTCTTATCTTTACTGCTTGATCTATAATTGACAGAGATGGAATTCGTGAGCCCTGAAGGACTCCGTCTAGATGGTCGACGACCTATGGAAGTATGCTCTCCTCCGCTTCTCTTGATGCTATTATCATGTTTGTTTCTTTACCGGTTTCTTAAATTAATGCTAGTTAAGTACTATTTAAAGTAATGCCATCAATTTTCCATTGTTTTCATTATCTACCTTTAAGATTTGCTCGTTTTCTTTTCCTTATCTCAGATGAGACAACTTCGAGCACAGATTGGTGCTGTTACCAAAGCAGATGGGTATATTTAGCAACCTATATTTCATCTTTAATTTTGTTGGCATTGGTTTAAAACATTTGAATTTAATTAAATTCGGTTTGCAGTTCTGCTGTTTTTGAAATGGGCAACACTAAAGTAATTGCAGCAGTGTATGGGCCACGAGAGGTTTTTTACTTCTATTTTCTTTCTATATTATATATCCCAGTGATAGTGAGGCCATTTTTGAATTAGTTGTAAGTTGGCTTTTACTCCCTTCTTGTGTAGGTTCAAAATAGAAGCCAACAGATTAATGACCAGGCATTGGTAATATTTTTTCAATGGTGTATTCATCTTCTTACTCTTTTGGCAGGTGTAACTCGCTTATCAAAACTGTTTGTATCTGTGGTCTCAGGTGTGTTGCGAGTACAGTATGGCTAATTTTAGCACTGGAGATCGCATGAGAAAACCAAAGGGGGACAGGTAACTACATTTGGTTTGTTCTGTTAAAATTGGGCTGGTTAAAATAACTGTTATTCAGTAGTCGATGTAAAAATCTGTCTGAACCATTAATGTGCTTTGATCACTAACATTCTTATAAAGTTATTTGTATCATTGAATGATTAAATGATAAGCTGGAACTTCAGCAAGCGTTGAGAGTAAGGGCAAAAGCTTATTGATTTGTAGCTCGGGGTGTTCAAAATTGAACTGAAGCTTCTAAAAAAATTTCAAGTATGCAATCTTGGAATGCCAATGGGGTTGCATCTTCCTTAATATCTCACAGAGTGATTAATTACAAACTGCAACAAATTCACCTACTCTTGATCTTTATTTACCTTTTGAGTTCCAATACATATTCATTTTTCAATTTATAAATAAAATAAGTAAATGCTAAATAATGATGATAACCAATCAAACAAATTAGTTCCATTGTGATCATTTAATGCAAACAAAATCATTCTTGAGATAGTCAAATAAAGGAATATATATAGAATTGTAAAGTGACATCTATACTGCCATTGTTTTTTTTTAGTTTCCGTTGTGTCAGAAATTTACCAGTGCTGTTAATTATACGGTTGTTTCCACTTTCCACATTAGTTGTTAAAGAGATATTTGATTGCTTATATATACACCTTTTTTTCACTCAGGCGATCAATTGAAATATCTCTAGTTATTTGTCAGACAATGGAAGCATGCATATTAACACACTTGATGCCTCGTTCTTAGGTTTTTCTTAGGTTTTATTGCAACTTCTTGGCATCTTTCTCATATTACTGGATATTGCTTCCTTTCCACTCTCTGAACCATTGTTTATATGTTTTGCAGATAGATATCTATGTACAAGTTCTTCAAGCAGATGGAGGTAACATCTAAGTCATTTATGAATCCTCTTGCCAACCCATAGATGGTAATTGCCTATAACAGAAATAATGCTAGTAAATCAAAATGATCTTGTTGTACACAGAAGCACAGATTTTGGAAAGTGCCAATGTTATTGAAAGAGGCTGAAGCCAGCCTATATCTCAGAAATTATTAAAGTTCCCACAAGTAGCGAATGCTGTTCAGATGCTTCACTATGTATGTGTAAAAGATTTTGTCCTTAATCTGGCTGGCTATTTGTCATCTGCAGGAACTAGATCCGCATGTATCAATGCTGCAACATTGGCCCTAGCAGATGCTGGAATACCCATGCGTGATCTTGTTATTTCATGTAGTGCTGGTTACCTCAATAGCACTCCTTTGCTTGGTAACTTCCCTTTTCTATCATTTGGACTTGTGCGTTTTGTTTCTCAATAATAATTTTAATATCACAATATTAATGCTGACATTTATCAAATGAATGCAGATTTGAACTATGTAGAAGACAGTGCAGGAGGTCCAGATGTTATAGTTGGAATTTTACCAAAGTTGGACAAAGTGACTCTTCTTCAGGTTTTTATCCTCGAAGATAGGAACTACTTTATGATAACTGATAATGAGAATTTTGTTGCAACATCTGTGTGAAAGTTGCTATTTCTAGTGTTTTTCTGCCCTAGCTATTATTTGCCCCACTATCCTGACTAAAGCTTCTTCAGTTAAAAGATGAATTAAAAGATAAAGAAAGAAAACACTAAATAATTGCAGCTGTGTTCATGTATTGGCACGATCTGCATTAATTTTGTTTTGCCATATAATTTTTACGAGGTTGTGGAGCATAAAACTTATCCTTAGCATTCAACGTCGCTTTTTTTCTAAGGCTTCTGTTAGGGATTTGGGAGTAAGGATTTATCCTCACCTGATTTCGTAGTTTTTTCCCGAGATCAAAGTTTTACTTCTAGACTAATCCTCATGATACTTCTGTAACACAGATGGATGCTAAGTTGCCAGTTGATATCTTTGAAAATGTTATGCAACTTGCTATTGAAGGATGCAAGGCAATTGCAAATTACGTTGGAGAAGGAAGGAAATGCACTTCTTTGTCAGCCTAAAGAAATCTAGATATTTATGCATTTTGTAATTTCTGGTTCAATTTACTGTGAGCAGATCCGGTTTGGATTATAATGATAGCTTCATTTGAATTATTAATTTTGGTTTATTTGGCAGGTGTTGCTGGAGAATACCAAACAATTGGAATACCGAAGAGGCTTATGATTAATTATTAGTTTAATAATTCAAAAATTTCATGCTTTAACTTGATAATTTCACCTACTAAGGGCTAACAATTTGTACATTCCTAAAGTGCAGGTTGTCTAATGAAACCAAACTTTAGCCTAGTTTGAAAGTCCTATACGGATTTTAACCCTATATTTTATGTCCGATTCCAAATGGACATTGCGGCTAGGATGTTTGCAAGGGGAGTGGGGACTTTTGATCCTTTTTGTTATTTCCTGTCAGTATCTCGATCATAAATTATATAGCACACAAATAGTTAATTTATCGTTAGCCCATACACAGGGTAACAATTTTTATTGAAATGTTTGACCTGTGATAACATAATTAGTAAATTCATTTTAATAGTGCAATTCACAAAAATTCAATTCATAGCTTGGGTTCTGAAATCACAATTATTAAAATTCTTTTTTTTTTTTAATTTCAAAACTAATTTTTCAAGGAAATAATTACTATACTTAAATTGATATAATTAAATTTGATTTATTTAATGAGATTTACACTAGCTAAAATTATAGAAGACTCTTTTTTAAAGCATTATGAGAAATCTAACGAGATTTTTTTATAACACCCAAATCATTATTTTAATATATATAGATATTTTATTAGTGCTAGAGATGATTCTAGAATTCCTGAACTAAAAACTATTGTACTAATAATTTATTAGTCGATTGAATGTTTGTAGTTCAGGATAGTCATATTTTTTTAATAATAAAATTTGTTATAATTTATATATATTATTATATTATTATATTTTATTTTGAAAAATATGCCTTCTATTAAGACTCCAACTCAATATAATTATTATTATTATTAATATATATAGTCATCACTACGGCAACACGCTATGCATTGCTTTGTCTAGACCGAGAAGGAAATATGCATAGTTATTAAAATAGGATGGAATCCACGGGTTAAATTAAAAAATTAAAAATTATATTAAGAATTGGATTAATTAGATTTTTTTATTTGTTCTCGAAAAATCAAATAAAAAATTAATGAATCGGTTAAACTGAATAGATTTTTTTAATTCGAATGGATCTAACTCGGTCAAATCTCTTGACAATCTAATTTCTGTCTTTATTAATTTTTTAACATGTCCGATTTTAAAAATATTTGTATGAATCTTATATTATAGTGAACGGTCATTGTGATTTGTGGAACAATTGTTTCATTTGCTTTTAAATAGATAGTAACGTATATGTATGAAAATGCTCTCCTCGCAAGGTACTTATGATTTTGAATAGAGAAATTATTAAATAGAATGAAAATATTTTTTTTATATATATAAATAAATTTATATAAATATATTTTTATTTTAATTATATTTTATATTAATAAAAAATATATATTTTCATTTTATCTAATAATAATGTATAATACAAATATCAAATGTCTTAATTATAATATGAGTACCTTTATCATTAATTAGTTTATAAATGACTTTTTGTTTATTGGTAACAAAACATAAAAATTCAAATTAATAAAACTAAATTATATATATTAAGTTTAATTTTTACGAACTTGGATTAGTAAAAATCAATGCTATAATTGCACACTTAAATATATTTCAAGGATGAGTATATATATAATATAAATAATAAATTTATGTTTCATTTCAATGTTAAAAAAAAAATAAAAATCAATGTTATAGTCTTATGACATACAAATTAACTTATTCTCTTATAAACAATTATGTTATAATAAATATTATCAAGGCATAACCCGAATAATGTCGCACCTCTTTTTTTTTTCTTTCCAGTACAAATTTTCTCTTTTCCGACTATAAAAAAAAATACCAAATAAATATATTATATAAGGGAAATAATTAATTTTTTTTTTACTTAGCAATAAACTGTAACGTTATGAGTCAGTTTTAGTACACCATATTAAATCTTTTCCTCCAATTAAAGATTGAGCTTATAAAAATTCTAAATAATTATTCTTTCCGTCTCAAAAATAAATTTTTTAATTATAAAATACACTATTATTAAAAAAAAAAATTAATCTATTTTAACTTTTCTAATATATTTATTAGTTTAATTTAGTAATTATTTTAATATCTCCCACTGTTTTAATTTTCTCACATCTATATTTCTTAATTAATTTTTATATTTTTTAATATATTTTTAACGAAAATATAATGGTCAACTTAATATAAAATATAATTTAAATTAAAAAATAAAAAATTAAATTGAGAGATAAAAAAATTAAAATATTTATTTTGACACGAATATAGTATTTTATTAATTCACCAACTCTTCTAATTAACATCTCCTAATAAGCTCCTTCCCTTTCATTATCGGTCTATGAATCTGAGACATCCTTACTAAATTATCACCAGCAACAGCACAAGAATGCTTACAAGAGAAAGTAGCAGCACCAATCTGTCTCCTATTCTTCTTTCTTCCTTCAATTTTGCCATTTACTACAGGGTACTGATGATGATGATGATGATCATCATCATCATCATCGGTGCACTTCTTGTAAGCTACCAAAAATGGGTTTGGGTCTTCCTGATAGCGATAATGATGCCCAATAGGGCTAATACCCTTTTTCTTAAAAGAACCTGATCTATAATTTGATAGAGAAATTAAGGGAGTAGTATGAGAATGAGAGTCATCAAAAGATGGGCAAGGAGGAGGAGGCAACGACCTCTTTTTTACCATTAAATGCCATACATCATCTGTAGTGGTAGTGTCTTCTTCTTCTTGATTTGTAACTTTTGACACTCCTGGCTTGTGCTCCCATGAAAAGGGCACATTAATATTCACTCGAGTACTGTAACTCATTTTAATTAATTTTCCAACCCCAAATTGACAGAGCTTATAAATTAATTGGAGATATGTGTTTATATAGGCTATAGCTAGGATATATATGGAAATTATGGATTGTTAGTTAAGCTGGTCATGTGCTTTATGCCTTTTAACGGCTTATTTTCTTGAAAAAGGGAGTCAGTTAGCTTTTAAAATAAACAATAAATTTAAATTCAACTGAAGCATATTTGATAGAAAGGAAAATATGACCCCCGCGCAGCTTCTCAAGTGCTTATACGATGACTAATATCAACAAGTCATGATTAGAAAAATATTAGAAACGTAGCGAAGTTGTGAATGAAGTTAATTTGAATGGCTATTCCAACCAATTAACTTGTAATGGTCACCAGTCAGTGGTTCATTAGCTTTAGTACCATAATTTTAAAGAGATTACAAATCCACAATGACTAGAGGATGATAAATGTAAATGGCTAAAATCACCACTTCACTTTAACTACATATACATATATATAATGGTTATACTTTTGTTTCTTGCGTAATAATTTTGTTTATGAGAAAAGGAATGGAGAAGTGTAGGTTAGCAAGTAATTAGATTTACTTTTGTTTGATCTAATTGTTAGGTGCAACGTGCACAACTTGAATTTTATGTCATGTAACTTTCAATCTATCAATGACTTAGCCTCTTTAATGATCCCTCATGGATTATATTATATATACATGTGCTTAATTTTTATTTTTTCTTTGCTTGATTTGTCACTTTCTAATTTTTTTTTTTTTGGCAGCTGGATTTTGTTTTTTTTTTATATTTCATTTGATCAAAAGTATTATTAATCAATTTACATGTTAATTGAAATTAAATTTTTTTTCGAATAAATTTCTATGTTTAACTTATATATAAGACTGACTGACTATGATCAAATTATTATTAAAAAAAAAAATTAAAAAAAAAATTCTCTTGCCAACTAAAATAACTCTCCAATATATCTTTTATTTTTGGTGGTTTCTAAAGCGCCATCAACTCACTCCCCAATACCTTATTTAATATTTTTAATTAATTATCTACAAAAAGAGTGTCACAAAAAAAATAATAATAATAGTGAAGGAACATGCTTTAACATATGATATACAAAGTAAGACTAGTTTTGATGATAAAATAAAGAGGAGTGTTAAATATTTTCTTTATAATACAAATTTTTTGTCCGTTTCTGTTTTATTTTTTATACGCTATATCATATATTATTTTAAAATATTTTATCAATTAAAATTTTTCATAAGTGACATGGCAATCAATATTTTTTCACACATTTTTTTATATTACATTTATTTTATTTTATTTATATTATTAAGATATGTGATATGATTTAAAATTAATAAAAATTAAATAGACTAAAAAAAACTTCAATGACATTATTTTTATATTATTTCAGGATGGTTTTATTTTTACACCCTTAAACACCACTTTGTCCTTAATATTCCTTTTTGTTTGATAATAAAAAAAATAATTATTTTAGTAATTTATATGTGCATAACGAATCATTTTCAATTTCTCTAACGCTATATTTGATTTAATTTTATTAAAAAAATTATTTACAAATAAATTCTAAATAAAATGTATTTGTAAATAAATTCTTATGATTAATATATTAAAAAATAAATATGGAATTCATTTAAATGAAATGAATCTTGTGTTTAGTATAATTTTAAAATATATTTTAATATTTCACTTGATAAAAAATATACATATAAATATATTATTTTTTAACTTATTTTCTTTTCAAAAATTTCATATTACATTAATGAAAATATAATTATTTATAACTCAATTTAATATTTATCAATAATACCCTTTTATATATATTATTTTCAAAAATAAAATATAATATTAGTTATAAATAATTAAATTTATTAAGAGGTTTGTTAATTTCAAAACAATGCTTAAAAGTATAAAAGTAATTGAAATATAATTAAAAATTTACTTTTTTATTTTAAATATTTTAAATGCAATTTATTAAAAATTATTTAATCACAATATCTAATTTATACTTTAAAAAAAATTATGAGGTTAGAATAGAAATTTCGAGTTATAATTAAATTAAAAATAAAAATAATTGAAATAATTAGATAATTAATTTTTTTTAGCTCTATACTAAATGGATCTAGTTTTCATAGTAATTAGAATTGATAAATTATAAAAATAAAAATTTAGAATTGATAAATTATAAAAATAAAAATTTAATGTTATCCACTAAGTCCAATCAAATATGATTGGAAATAAAAATATCATTTTAAAATATTTATAATTTTTATTTTTGACATACAAATTAAAAAATTATTAAATTATTACAATTTTAAAATAAAAAATAAGATATTTTTATTTTAATATGAAAAATAAATAAAAAATAAAAATAATTAAGCAAATATTTAATAAAAAATAAATAAATAAATATATTCTTAAAAAAAAAAGAGAGGAGGGAGTTATTTTTAAAAAGAGTTTGAAACAATCAATTGATAAAAAGAGATTAAAATATTAAAATTAATAATGGTATTTTAATCTTTTAAAATTTATTGATTTAAAATTATGAAATTTATTTAAAAATATCAACTATTTTGATAGAATTTAAGTTAGTTATTTTCAATCCCACATATTTAATTATTTATAATTTTAAATAGATTTAGATTTAAAATAAATATAAAATTATAGATTTACAAATGAATTTTATAAAATTTTATAAAATTTATTTATATCAAATAAGGGATAATAAACTATTACAATATAAGCATTTTAATTTAGAAATCAAATTACATAGAGAAATTTAATTATTATAAATGTTAATTATTTTAATTTTTTTAATTTACGTTCACATATATAACTATTTACTTATTTTAAATAATAATTTTTTTCATAAGGGTTATTTATTTTTAACTTAAATTCTATTTTTCATAAATTATTTAACTATTTCATTTGTTTATCAATTATTAAAAACTATATATATTTATGGTTAGGTAATCTAGATTTTTAATTAATGAAATCAAATATCTTTTAATGATCCTAATTGTCTATTCATGTTTTATATTCACTGTAACTATAGTATATAATATTATAGATAATTAATAAAATAAATAAAGTAAAAATAAAGTAAAATTTTAAAGTATAAAAATAAACTATCATGCAATATAAAGAAGGTTATTATCATTTCTCTAAAATAAAAACACTTAGAATAGAGCTAAAGAAAAAATATAAACTTAAATAAAATATGAATATGTTTTTTAATATACAAAGAAATTTATCAATTGGAACTATAGAGATACAACAAAATTTTTGCAGCAATAAGTTACCAAATCAAAGAACAAGTTGCATGCCTCGGGCCGGCTTCTAAATTCTAATATTTTTGGTCTTAATTCATATATATTGATTAAACATGAATAACATTATAATATTTAATTGTTAAAAAAAAAATTTACATAAATATATGATTTTTTTTTTCATTTATACAGATTTTTTTTTCTTTCACTCTTACTATTTTTTAATATATGTTTGATATATTTAATATATATTTGGTATATGTCGTATTTTTTAAAAAATATTTTTGTAATAGTAAAAGTAAAATTTTTTCTTATTTTTTCGGTATTTTTATAAAAATCTTAAAATTACATGAAAACAACCTTTTGCACAACTCAATTACGAAGAAAAATCAAGTGTTTCTTTTTTTTTAATCCAAATTACATATCTTATGCAATTGCTTTATTATTTACAGCATTAATTTAGAAGCAAGTCGTTTTTGCTTTCCCAGTTTGAAAATTTTGAACTTTGATCGATTTTCTTTATTAATTAGTATTGTCGTTTGGTGTTGTGATGGGAGCATTGAAAATTTTGCTGGAGTTGGCTTTGATTTGCAAGGCACTTTACTTCAATTGCATTATATATAGTCTTGTCAACTCCTTAAAATTATTTGGTGGTGTTTAAAGCCTTAATTTGATGGAAAAAGCACACCTCCATATCATGTTTAATTTTCAATCGTTTATTCTTTTTGTTATCAGTTGTTATTTGTCGTTTTGGTGCTTTGTATGTGGTTTGTCTTAATTAGTGTTTGAATTTGCAGATGCTTGAGTTGTTTGATCTCTAAGTAGAAAAATCTCATTTCTCTTTGACCCAAAATTGTGGGAGTGATATGATTGTGGAATTCTTTCCTAAGAATGAGCTCTTGTGTTGAGGATTTAATATTGTCTTTTAAATGATATAAAATCGAAATGAAAACCTGGATGTTACGAGTCATATGGACTGGTTAACCTATCTGTAACTGGTTCACTAATTAACCTTTTATGTGTATAGGCCATGGGAGGTAATGTTTGGCTTCATTCCAGACTTCTAGCAGTTAACTTCATAACAGAAACAGTGCTTTGTTAGCAGCACAGGAAAGACATGGATTTTGATAGTTGAATCTATCAACTGCCATATCTTTGTTTTCATTTGCTTATTTGCAATTTCTTTTCTGTTGGCTCATATAATATTAACATTGACAAATCATTATCTATCTATGAATGTTAATAGTTTTGGATTACAGTATGTTGGAATACTGTACTGTCTTCAGGCCCGTTCAATTAACTTGCTTGAAGGCTAGATGATATTTTGTTCATTTTGAATTTTTCATCGGAAGGATCCAGGAGCTTGAAATTGAGCTGGAAATATAGAGGGGGCTGCGTTGATGATCATTTACCATCTGCATTGTAATTTTGTTTTCTGCACAGGTCAGTTGTGGCCTCGTAGTGTATTTGCGGGGAAAAAAATTGTAGCAAGATGCAATTTTCTGCTTCTTCGCGTCTCCTTACCATATGTTAGATGTAGTTTATGTGATATGTATGCAACACTACAGAAATACTTGATAGTTTGTGATATTTATAAAAGACTCCAAGTACTTGCTAGTTTATATGTGTATTTATATAAGGACTTCAAGTCTCAGTAGTAGTAGTATGTCCAGTGGTTTCTTCATTGTCCCCAAATTTGTTTTGAGCTCCATGGCAGTGTGAAACAACTCACACTTTGGCAAGGAGGGCTAATTTGCTATATCCTTTTTTTGTACTTTCAGAAAGTATTTTTCTTTTCAAGGAAACTCAATGTCATCTAGCTACAACAGGACTGTTGGATAGTTCAAGGCTTCACACGTCTTTTCAATTATAACTTGGGAAACCATTGGTTTTGGCTAATTAAGCCCTTGATAATTCTTTTTGTGAAAGTTATTCTTTTGTATACCACAACTTTGTAATCAAAGCCTTTCGCTTTATATTTGCAATATGTCTTGGTGGAAAAAAATAATAACAAAACAAGAATTCAAAATTTTAAATATTAGTTGAGCTCCATTTTTTCAGTATGTATTCTAATTGGATCTGTCACTATGCATAACATTGACAGGCTTTTCATAATTCAGAAGACAGTTTGTTTACCCCTTCTATCCAAAAACCAAATAATTGAAGGGGCAAACCTCAACCTGACAAGTCCACCTTCACCCCCTAGAATCAGACCAGCCCACCACCTTCCCCTTCCTTGAGGTGAATTCCATTCAATAATTGAGCACAGATACGTATCATTTATCAAGGAGCATGCAGCCATTAAATTGAAATTCTATATCGTTATTGATCTTAACTCTCCAGCCTGGCTACTGCCTCTCTATCATCATTTATTTTGGTTCCTCAGGCTCAGTTTTTTTTTTTTTTTTCCTATCACTTAAAAGTCCAGTCCTTAAATTGAATTCTGAGTCTCTGACCCTTTCTGTTACTAGAATATAAAAACTGTTCCCTTTGTCCTGTCCTTAATTATAAAGAATTTTTTCAGGTAACAGTTAATAAATCATATGAAACTTCCGATAATCTTCCAACTCTTGCCAATAACAAAGTTTTTAGTAAGTTCAGTTTACTTGGCAAATATCAGGTTGAAGCAGGGTACAAAAATCAACAAGGATTCAAAGTTTCTTTTCTGAAAAAAGCAAATACACAATTCCTCGTTTATGTATATGGAATTTTCAGTGTGCCATACAAACTAAAGCCAGCCGTAAGATTAGAATTAAAAAACAAATCAACAGAGAATAAGCTGAAACACATACTGCAGGGTAAGACTTTTACATAAAATCAAAATCTACAGCCCATAGTTCCATGTCATTTATCACAAGCTCATGGAACCTTCTGTGCTATGATCTTTTAAGTCTAACGTCATCACCAAGCACTAAGAAAAAGCATAGACAAAGGAGTAACATATTATCAAATATTTTTAAAAAAAATAAAAACCAATTAAAAAAGGCAGAAAAATTCTTGTCAACAGAAGATAAAACTCATTCTTCTTGACCATCTTCTTCTTCTATCACCTAAACTACTGAATCAGCAGATTGAGTAGTTACCCTCACTTACAAGTCAGGCAATCAGGAAGGATGCACTAAATAGCCAAGAAGGTCATTTGCACAAGCTAACCCCGTCATTAGTCCTGTTGTTATCTGCTCTTGGGCTGCTTCCTGCACTGCTATTTGAAAGAGAATGAAGTGTAGTCTTCTGTAGGACCCCAGTGGGTGATGAACCTAACCGTGGACTACTATCCCATCCTTCTGCCAAGAGGTTCAGAGCCGATGAATTCTTACATTCAGAAGCACAGTTATTGGTATTGTGCAAAACCTCTCCAAGTGGACCACCCATAGAAGTACCCCAAGGGATGGGTATCCAATTTGCATGCCTTTGGTTTTGTTCATTGAGAATGAAGCCAACTCCTGCTCCCGTCTGTACTGAATCCAAATCACGTGATAATCTTAGTGGAGAGAGTGCAAGTTTTTCGTTCTTTGGAGAGGAAGTGGAGGATGTGAAGTCTTTAGGGGCCATGGGGATTGAAATTGATAACTGGGTTCTATCTGACTGCACATCAAGTTTAGGCCATGAAAGAGCAGATTGATTGGATTGGCTTTTAGGCCAATCATCAATGAATTGGCGAACTGAATGTTGTGAAATAGTTTCCTGGTCAGTGAGTTCCTGAGAAGAACCAAAGTTCCTGCAATTGATTAGGGATGAGGCATTCTGCGAAGGGTTAAGGAGAGAGTCAGAGTTAACAAGTCCAAACTCAAATTGTGAGGATTCCCCATATGGGTTCTGTTGTTCTGAAATCAAGAAAGGGTTTTCTTTAGATTTCAGATCAATGTTGGATGATAGCATGGACAAACTGGGTGAATCTTGCAGCCTTTCACTCAAATTCTCCTTATTAAGAAACATCCTGAAATAGAATTCACCATATATAAAAGTCATCAGATTCAGACGTATGAAATAAAATAAGATGAAAAGATCAGTGGATTATAGATTCCTGTACATGAAATAAACTTGGACTAAAGGACTACAGTGTTATGAAACCATCAGTACATTCCTTGTGGATTTAAATAAGAAAGCACCGACTCCTACACGAGAATAATACTAAATATAAACTGTTCCTCCTAGAATATGGAGGTTCCTAAGCAAGAGAAGTCATCAGGTCAATATCAGAAATCAGCAATACAAACATTTGTCATCCTGAGAGTAGCCCTAGATGCTACTACAAGGAGTATCAAAATAGCAAAATCTATTAACAAAAGTGCCAAGTGCTATCAGACTACAACATTATTACAGAGATTTGACAAATGGATTATAAAATGATAGGAAAAGTATAAATCCATAAGATATAACCACATATCTTGTTACCTGCTAAGGGGAGAAACTGATGAAAGATTAGATGTGCTATTTGGCTGCAAGTTCTTAAGCTGCTGATGATGCTGTGCAATGGTGAGGCTGTTGGATGTGCCGCTGGCATGGAGCTCCACCACTGATGCTGAAACAGAGGAGGAGGAGGAGGCAGCAGGCATTGGCTTTGCAGTGGTGGTGGTGGTGGTTGTAGCAGCAGCAGCAGCAGCAGAATGGCCAGATTGGCCTTCCACATGCTTTCTTGAACGATGGCGACCCCTATTCATATGCCGTTCGCAGTACTTCTGGTCTGCAACTGCATCTCTCGAGCACCGCCATTTCTTCCCATCAGTCCTACGACACCGACCTGGCTCTGGATCAGTGTTGCTCGAGAATCCAAGATGGAAAGTACCCCATGACACTAAATAAGTTTACCATCACAGAAGAAACACATTATGTCAGTTACAAATCCCAACTTGGTTCACATGTGCATGGACTACTTTCACATTACATCAGTTACAAATCCCAATTTTGATAGAATTTTAACTTATATAATCACAAAACTATTGGTCTTTCTCTAACTACAAGTACTTTTAGTGAACACATATAAAAACAGGGGCTTTACACAGAAGAGCTTAAGAGCAAAAAAAGAAGAAGAAGAAGAATAACAATTCACCCCACAATTTGTGTTTGGTGCAAATTTAATACTTAGATTAGCAGGACCTCCGTAGATTTATTTGAAAGTTAAAACCATTATTCACGATCATTACTCACCAGAAAAGTAAAGTCACACACACACTCTGAGAGAGGTATGACGACTTCATGCATAAAAAAATAAACAAATTTGAGAATAGTTTTGGAAGATAGATATGTAAATCTTGTGGTTGCAGACAAAACTTACATGTATTGGGTCGGAGGAGTCCGCCTGAAAAGCCAGAGAATCCAGCAGAATCAAGAGCTTTTCTGATTGGGATGAGCAGATTAGAAGGTATAGCGACATTAGCCGTTATGTATTTGTAGATCAAGGCCTGATGTTCAAGCTCCATCCACTGAGATGGAGTGAATGGTCCTCTAGCCTCTGTGAAAGCCGCATGCGTATTTGCACTATTGAAGCTTCCATAGTTATATCCTGAAAGTTAGAACAATAAAATTTTAGGAAAAAAAGCAAATGGGGGGAATGTAGAGACAAAAATGAAGATTTTGAAGGCATATATCAGCAAACTGGAAATGGAAAAAGGCCATCTTGGTATAAAGGGAAAATTTTAATAAAAAAAAAATATAAAGTGGTGTGGCAGGTAAACCAAAATCATAGCTTTGTCTGCAACATTTAAGTAGCTATAGTAATCATGAATTAGATGGAGAAGGGCAAATAATGAACAGAAGGGCTCAACCCAGTTCAAGATCAGGTGTTTCTTGTTGGTCTTGCTCCTCCTATTTTCGGTTCATAAAAATTTCCCCTTTTGTGCACACTAGTCTCCTTTGTTTGATTAATTTCCAAAACCCATCTCCCAGAAACAGAAAGACACGGATTTTATGAGAGAGAGAATAGAAAAAATAAATAAATTTGTGAACTTTCTTTGACATGACTTGAAACAAAGACTATTTCTAGATTTCCATGAAGAAACCTCAACCACTACCAGGAATCTGAACCTGAAAGAATCCATAACATGATCAGATGTCTAATCTTATAAAAAACAAAAGGCTCCATGCCATTTACACGCCAAAAGGGAATAACCCAATATATATCACTTTCATTTCCTCAAAAATAATGATGCATATTCCAACAAATACTTTAATCCATAAAATTGATTATTACTTAAGATACCTGAACTTCTATTGTAAGCAGAGGAAGTACTGAGATGAAAGGTAGGCAATGTGGCATTCTGAGAGCTCCTCTCAACTGCGTGACCTTCTGATTTCGGACAGGAGAAACTCAGCATCTGCTGCTGTTGAAGCCCATCAGAGAAAACAATGGTATTAGATTTGAGTAAAGTATTTCTCTGAGGAAGCAACATTGACTCAGTTTTGGACATTTTAGAGCTCCTCCATTCATCTTCAGTTGTATTACCAGATCTTTCTTGCTTAAGGAACCCAGATCCGTACCATTCTTGCTTCGTTTCACGATCTGAAGTAGTAGTAGCAAGAGAAGCGAAACCAGTACTGGTATTATCTGAACCCACTAACCCCTCCAAACCTACCACTCCAAAATCCATATAGAAAAGGCCCACCAGAAACTACAATACCTCTACATTGAAGAAGTAATGATGTCTTTGACCATTGGCAAAAAAGACATTAGCTTTAAGGGTTGGATAGAAGCTCATTCTGGGCGTGGGTTAAGGTGTGGCGATATAGTTAATGAGCTATAAAACTCAAAGTGAAAACAGTCTGGTTCTTGAAGTTGATATTTTGGAAAAGATAAAATTATTGGAGAGAGAGAGAGAGAGAGGAAGACTTGGGATAGTGTTTGACTGTTTAGAGACAAAGCTAAGCACTAAGACCTTGTTTGGGATTCTCACTTTCTTTCTCTTCTCTGAAAGAAGGGGTGAAAATGGAAGACAAAAACATGAGAGAGAGAGAGAGAGAGAGAGTCCCTCTTGTATCTGAAATAAAAATGTGCATGATTAAAGTAATTGAATTAATAATTTTTTATTATAATATTTATATGATAATTTAACTTTTTTATGTATTTTAATATAAGGATTGATTTGCATAGTCTTAAATTGAGTTGAAATTAAAATTAAAATTAAAATTTTTAATTTTAATATTTGATAATTATTTAAAATTAGAATTGAAATTCTATCTATAATTTTATGAAATTATAATATAATTTAAATTGATAATTATAATATAACTTAAAAAATCAATTGTATAATTTCATTCTCAATTTATAAAAATTATAATTTTATAATCACCATTACCATTCACTCTCCTATTATTATCGTCACCGTTATTCCAACACCACTTACTCTCATTATGACTGACAATAAAAATTCATCAAATTGTTATCGCCGATAATGATCGCTCGCCGGATCATCGATCATCCATCATCACTGTCATCGCCGCACCATCATTTTAATTTTTTTTATTTAATTTTAATTTTAATTTTAATTTTTGATTTGAAATTAACATTGAAATTATAATTCAAACACAATTTTAATTCTAAAAAATTAAAATTCTTAATTTTAATTTTAAATTTTAGCCCCAAACCAACTCTTATAATTTTTAGGATATTTAGAAAAAAATATATAATTAAATAATACTCTCAATGAGAATAAATTATAAAATATTTTTTTGTGTAAAAGCAAATGTATAACTTAAAAATTTTAGTTGGTTAATTAATTTTCTTATTGAAAATCAAATCAAATGTTTGCTTAGGAGAAAAAAAAATTCACCTAGTAAAATAAAGTTTTTATATTTTTAATTATATTATAATTAATTTTAATATTAAAAATAGGAATATTAGAAATAAAAGAATGTATCAACATCGCTATTTTTTTTAATTGTAAAAATATTTAAAATTATAATTATTTATTGTATTTTATTCAAATTTTAAATTAAAAATAGTTTTTAAATAATTTTTAGATTAATTAAGATTTTTAAAATTCATATTATAAAATAATTTAAAATAATTAATTAATGCTGAAATTTTTAATTTTTGGTGCTTGAACCATATTACCAAACACTACTATTTTCAGGAGAAATAAATTAATATGTTTTTATCATGCAGTTGATATTCTCATTTACTAAGTAAAAAAAAAAATAAAGTTATTTTTACTTCAAAATTATTATGATTATCATTATATAGACCATCGTTAAACCGCGATTTATTTGGTCTTTTATTGAACACCCCCCTCAATCTTCTACCCAGTCAAACCTGCATAATATACAAAATCAATAAAACAGAAATCCAATTTAGTTTTACACATAAAAATCAATTCTCTACAACTCTTCAATGGCTTTCAGTGTTGCCTCTTCTTCGTCTTTTGCAACTTCTATTTCTGCTTTTAGTTTTTCCCGCTCAAGTCCTTCTGAGCTCATAGCTTCTTATTTTCTTATTTTTCTTTGTTCTCTTCAATTTCAGAAATCCTCAGAAAAATTTCTATGAGACTTTGGGTTTTATGGTTGGATTAGCGGAATCGAGACTACTTGGATTTGTGGAATCGAGACTAGTTGGAATTCAGCGTGGTTGGATTTTCTAGAAAATCGAGAAAAAAATTTGTAGAAATAGAATTTTATGGTTGGATGTTTGGGTTTACTAGTTTGATGGTGGGAGGAAGATGGAAATTGATGAAGTTGAACATTTATGCAACAACAACAATGATCTGCATATCCATTTTTGTTTCTTGATTTTCAATTTCTATTACCCTCATCCCAGATCCATTCATTTTGGTGATAGAGGAATCGGGTTTGATAAAGATGGCAATGGATATGAAGCAGGGGAGCTGAATCTATATCTTTGCTTTATTATTAATAATCTGATAAGTTTCAAATTTTCATTTAGGGTATCGATAATGTTTGTGATAAATTAAAAAAAAAAGAAATTTTATTCTTGGTTCATAGGTAAAAATAAAAAATTTAGTAATAAACGAGGTATATTATAGATTTCACATAAAATTTAAAAAAAATATATAAAAATTATTCAAAATGATTTATTAGAATTTCTCAAAATATAAAAACTCAATTATATTTCAAATCAAAATTTAAGAATTAAATTATAATTTACTCAAAACTTAATATTTCTAGAACTTATAATCAGTTTGACATATAAAATCAAACCAAAAATCTGCAATGTATTGATTGTAACCGTCACAAAATGAGAATTATGACACATCTATCAAATAAAACTTATACATAAGCATCCTCTCTACCACTCAGGCTATACTCTCAAATATACAACATCAAATTCCTATTTAAAAGAGAATCTCATTAACAATTGGAAGAAGTTCTACTATCATATCATCATACATTATTTTAATACTATTACATATATACATAAATCCACACTTTATTATAATTACGAAATGCTAGAATATAAAATACAGTATAATACATAATTAAATACATATTCGAATATAAAAAAAATTAAATTTCACTTTGGAAGCAGAAAATAGGGATATTAAATAAAAATTTGCTATTTTTAGAGCTCAACCTACAATCTGAAAAACTAAAAAGATAAGAATAAGCATTTCGATTCAATAAATGATATCAACCAATATACAAATATAATGTCCTAAAATCATTTAAATAATAAAAAAAAATCATGTATTGTGCCAAACAAAATAAATAATCATATAATCATCCAATTATAAGAATTAATCCACAAAAGTCACATTAAACTCAATCTATGGAACCAATCCTCCAATTTGGCCCTTTATATTTAAATACTATCTTTTTAGATCCATAACATAAAATTTTGTCGACATATGCTAAGCAACTTCAACCTGATTGATAAGCAACTCTGAATGATGAGCAAGGCCTATTGTCACGCCAGTTATAATCTCATCATATCTCAATGCTTATATTGGAATCATAATCATCGTACTATTTAGCCTTATATCATCCTATCCCCATCTAGTAATTTTAGGTAATATATATCATGAATTATAATGAAACATGCACAAACATATATAAAAATGCTTAATTGATATAAATAATATATAATTGTATATATATATAATAAAAAAATATTACTCACAATTATGAGGAAAGAATTCAATAATAACTAGGTCCTAGAGCTGTAAAAGATGGTTTTGGACGATATAAAAAATAAAATATCAAAGGACTATCAAAATAAAAATTTAAAATTAAAAGATAAACTCATCCTAAAACTGTAAAAAGTATATGAAAAATCGACAGAGCTACCTCATGAATATACCTAATTCCTTTGAGACTCAAAGGACATGCTCAAATCAATTAATCTCATGTGTTTCATCTAGGCCTCCATATATCAATAACATAGTATCAATCCATCCTCCTTAAAAATACAAATTCACAATATGCAATAAATTAAACGAAATAAATTATAATAATACACAAATACAATTAAGAATTTCATATTCATAATAATGCTCGATCAATATCATAAAAAATCATAATTAATCACATTAATCATTCTAAGGTCAATCATACAACATTTAGTAAAATTCAAATATTAAACGTGTCTAAAATCAATTATGGAGTTGTTGGTTTTTACTCATCAGATCATTGCTGGAGGATCGTTCTCGGTAATGTTTAGTAGCAAAATGGGTACTAATGAACTCGTCTCAATGTATAGAGTCCAAAAAACCACATACTCTTCCTTACTCGTCGGAGATTGAAAAAACACAACGTCAGCAGGTTCAGTGTCGCCAAATTCCAGTTAATTTTTTAATGGCTTCAAAAAGGGCAAACTAGATATCGTTGAAAAGTTTGAAGGGAGAAGAGTCTAAAGGTGCAAGAATTGCTAGGAACAGAGGTCCAAAGCAGTCAAAATCAACTTAAGAGGTTCATGGCTGATGAACTAGTCAGACTATTTGTGTAGCTTTATTCGGTGGCCGTTTGCGATGAAGCTTTATCAATGAACTTATCAACGACTGCTATATCTCATGGTGTGGTGCGTGTGACAATCTGATGGCCGGAGGTGGAGTAACGGCGGTGACAAACCGACAACTTGTTTTCTCTATCTCTCTCTTCCCTTTAATTTACTTGACTAAACTCAACCTATGATTGATTTTAGTTTGATCAATTAGGGTTGAGAATGATGATGATGATGATAAGATTTTTCATAAATTTTGATAACTTAATTAAAATAAAAATTAAGGTACAGTATTATTTAATGTATAATCTCCTTTAATTTTTTAAAAATTTCACAACTTTTATTTCTTATGTATAAAAGAATTCTTAATCATTTTATAATATAAATATTTATCATTCAAATTTTTTGCTATAAAATATTCAAATTTTCTTTTAGCTCCCTTAAAAGAATGTTTTTGTTTCGTCATCTTCAATAATGAACAAATACAATATATTTGTAATATCTAAAGTGAGAGGGATTCAAATTTGAATCTATTAACCATATTAGATACATAAGTATTCTTATATTATATTGATCGTACACATTCTTTTTTTTTTTATGAATTTTGTATTATTAAATTACTGATATAAAAATCGCAATATTAATAATTAATATTAGGAGGGAAAAGAGTTTTGTGAGATATCACATCACCTCTAATTAAGAAATACAAAATTTAAACTAGAAACCTTTTTCCAATAAGCTTAACTCTTTACCTTCCAAACTAACCATCAAATTTTTTTTTCTTTCATCATTTTCCCTCTTTTCTACTTCACTCTGTCTATATGTACATAGTAATTATGGCGAAATAAAAATTTATAAAAATATGAAATATATTGTGGTAAAAATATCACTCTTATAAATGTAACAATTCGACAATGTTCAAATTTAAAGTTTAAACCCTAAAATATTCTTAGTTTTGAGATTAGTTGAAACTTGAGTTAGGCCCCAATTGCGCTTAGAACAAAAGTGCTCTAGGAGGTTTTGATGGTCTACAATACTAAGAAGTTATTCTAGTTGGAGTTATGATGATAGTCTCGCTGATCGTTTTTAAACCACCAAATATAGATAAACAAATTTGAATTTCAATGGATATTGTACCCAAAACAGAGGTACACCAATTCTTGCCCATGCACTTTGACTGTGGTAATGGATTTGTGCCTAAACTCGCCTGTTTTAGAAAAAGCCTGCATTTTATTTTTCAAATGCAGGAAAATCTAACTTGAATCTATTATCCGATCAAAAGATGCTTTGCTACTAAGATAAATCCAAAAACCCAACAAAAATACACTACCAAAATCAATACCAAACACATGCATGTTAAAGTTGAAAATCAAAACCTTAGTTCATTGCCATAGTAGTTTCACACTACACGCCCCTAAGAGCCTTCTTCCTGCATACTGCTGGCAAGTGCCCTTCTAATTAATTAGTCTACATTTTCCGAGTACAAGCATGAACAAAAATAGAGATACATATTATCAAATAAAAATTTCAAGCGAGAAAAATAAAAACAAAACAAAACAAAATACTGAAGAAAAACTGGAAAACAAACTCTTCCATCTTGTGTCAGCAAAGAGAGAGAAAATCATTCTTCGTCTAATTTCTTCCATCAGCTAAAAACTTGCTTAATTAGCAGGTCAAGTAGAGTTATAAAGCAGGCAATGAAGAAGAAGAATGAACTACAGTTGAACCAAGAAGACCATTGCAAAGACTTGCCCCTTCATTAGTCTTGTTGTTCTCTGCTCTTGGGCTGCTACCTGCACTGCTATTTGAAAGTGAAGCAAAGGTAGTCTTTTGTAAAACCCCAGTTGGAGATGAACCTACCTGCGGGCTACTGTCCCATCCCTCTGTCAAGAGATTAAGAGCAGATGAACTCTTGCATTCTGATCCACTATTATTTGTATTATGCAAAACTTCTCCAAGAGGGCCGCCCATTGAATTTTCCCATGAAATGGGAATCCAAGTTGCCTGTCTTTGGTTTTGTTCATTGAGAACACTACCAACTCCAAGGCCCATCTGTATTGGATCCAAATCTCGCGACAATCTTAATGGGGAAAGATTAACTTTTTCATTGTTTGGAGAGGAAGTGGAGGACATGTAGTCTGTATGGGATATAGGGATTGAAATTGATAACTGGGTTCTATCCGATTGAACATCAAATTGAGGCCATGAAACAGTTGATCTATCAGACTGAGTTTTAGGCCAATTATCCATAAATTGGCGAACAGAACGCTGTGAAACAGTTTCCTGGTCAGTGAGGTCCTGAGAAGAACCAAAATTCCTGCAACTGATTAAAGAAGAGCTATTCTGTGAAGGGTTGAGGAGGAAATCAGAATTCACAAGTCCAAATTCAATTTGTGAAGATTCTTTAGAAATCAAGAATGGGCTTTCTTTAGATTTCAGGTCAATGTTTGATGATAGCATGGATAAGCCAGGTGAATCTTGCAGTCTCTCACCCACCTTCTCTTTATCAAGAAACATCCTACAACAGAATTAACCAAGTACAGAAACCATCAATTAATTGAAAATGCAAAACGTAAGAAAATTTCAAAATTACTAATATTTCTTTAATCCTTTCACCTGCCGAGGGGAGTAGCTGCAGAAAGATCAGATGAGCTATCTGGCTGCAAGTTCTTGAGTTGCTGCCGATGCTGTGCAATGGCGAGGCTGTTGGACGAGCCGCCACCGCTACTGCGTAGCCCCACCACTGAAGCTGATATAGAGGATGACGACAAGGAAACAGAGGGCATCGGCTTTGAAGTGGTGGTGCTTGTAGCAGCAGCGGCGGAATGACCAGATTGACCTTCCACAGGCTTTCTTGAACGATGGCGGCCCCTGTTCATATGCCGCTCACAGTATTTCTGATCGGCAACCGCATCCCTTGAGCACCGCCATTTCTTTCCATCCGTTCTACGACACCGTCCTGGCTCAGGATCGGTGTTGCTGGAGAACCCAAGATGGAAAGAACCCCATGACACTAAAATTTGACATCAGAAATGGAACACCGACAAAATCAGTTGAACTATAAAATTCAAATAGTGGTTTACATGATTATGGACTAATCTATCTTTCTAGATAAAAAAAAAAAAAAAAAAAAAAAAAAAAGTACTTCGCTTTTGATTCTTCTCTTAACTGGAAGTACTTGGCTGAATACAGCTGAAAATTGGGGGTATTTTTTTTTCACACAAACACCTAAAAGAAATTTGCATACTTTCATGGACCAATAACATATGCTTAGTGCCAACTTGTCCTTTAATTAGCAGAGTATTTTGAGGAAAAAGAGAAGAAACAATTATAGCAATAACATTAGCGTTTGAAAGATGACCCATTGCCACAGGATCCATAAATAGAAACTTTGCAAATCAAAATAGATAAAAAAAAATCGAGAATCAATTTGGAAGACAGACATGCAAATCTTGTGGAGAAAAAAGAAAATGTTTCTTTTTGGTCAGGATAAAGACGAAAGAGACAAAAACTTACAAGTATTGGGTCTCAGGAGTCCGCCTGAAAAACTAGAGAACCCGGCAGAATCAAGAGCTTTTCTTATAGGGATAAGCAGATTAGAAGGTATAGGGACATTAGCAGTTATATATTTGTATATCAAGGCCTGGTGTTCAAGCTCCATCCATTGAGATGGAGTAAATGGTCCTCTAGCCTCTGTGAAAGCCATGGGGCTATGGATATTTGCACTGTTGAAGCTCCCATAGTTGTACCCTGAAAGATGAAACAGGAAAAGATCAGGCAAAAGCATAAGAGCCAAAATATCAAAGATAATATAGCAGCAGACTAGAAATGGGAAAAAGGCTGTCTTGGTGAAAAGGAAAAAAAAGAAATAAAGAAAAGGAGTGTGGCAGGTAACCCAAAATCATGAGCTTAGTCTGCAACATTTAAGGGGCTACAAAAATCATGAATAAGTCTTTGATATGGTAAGAAAATAAACCATATAGCGGAAGAAAAGAAGATATATAAAAATAAAAGAAACAGAAACAGGACTCAACCAAGTCAGAGACAGAGTCTCTCATGTTGTTCTTGTTGCTCTTATTTTCCCTTCATAAACTTTACTTCTTTAGTACAAACTGACCTCCTGTGTTTGTTTAATTACCAAACTCGATCACCCAGAAACAGATAGATACAGATTGTTGAAAAAAAAAAAAAACCATCCACTTTTTCTTTGACATGACTTGAAACAAAGACGACTCCTAGATTTCCATGAAAAGACCTTCACCACTATGGAATCAAAACCCCCGTGTAGCCAATAACATCCCATCTTTTAATCAGACCAAATGTCCAATCTTTTACAACAACCGGACCATATCTTTGCAAATTTATTTACCCATATAGCCATTTTACTTCCCTGGAGGGAACCAAGAAATTAATATATCATTTCCACTTCCTCAAAATATTATAATGGTACCTGTATTTCGATTATAAGCAGCAGAAGAAGTGAGGTGAAAGTAAGGTAATGTGACATTTTGAGATCTCCTCTCCACCGAGTCTGATAGCGGTTCTGATTTAGGACAGGAGAAGCTGAGCATCTGCTGGTGGTGGTGTTGATGGGCATCAGTAGTGAAAAGAGTAGTAGCATTAGATTTGAGTAAAGTGTTGTTTCTCTGTGAAAGCAACATTGACTCGGTTTTAGACAGTTTAGAGCTCCTCCAATCATCTTCAGTTGTAGTACCTGCAGATCTCTCTTGCTTGAGAAACCCAGATCCGTACCATTTGTGCTTTGTCTCAGGATCTGAACTAGCAAGAGAACCAAAACCACTACTACTAGTTTCTGAACCCACTAAACCCTCCAGACCAACTACCCCAAAATCCATATAGAACCACTAAAAACTACACCTCTAAACTGGAAAAATGTTGGAGTAATGAGTAATTACCAAATAACACATGAGCTTCAAGGACAGGAGAGACAAGCATTTTTTGGAGTGGTTTTTTAACACTTTGATTCAGAAGTTAAACTCAAAACCAGTCTGGTTTTTTGCTTAGGACTTAATATTTTAGAAAGATAAAATAATTGGAGAGAGAGAGAGATAGAGAAACTGACTAGACAAAGCTACAAGTACTAAATAGTAAATACCTTATATACATCTCAAGCATACTAACAAAGAAAATATATGCTTTATGAGCAAAATTGGTCTAGCAAGAAAAGATCAAGAAAAGAAAAATTAATTGTCAAATATATTATAAATTTAATGAACATGTTCATACTTAGATTTATGAGTGTTAGAATTTTTTATATAAAATTAATTAATTTATATTAAATTTAAATATTTATTCACTTATAAATTTTTTATATATTTTATTATTATTCAATATAAAATATTTTTTTCAAACACATCTTTTAAATAACCATAAGTCAATTTATATTTATTTATAAATAAATCGAATGATATTTTTCTTCTGCTTTATCTAAACTAGTATCATTATTAGGCCAATAAAATTTAAAAATATTTATATATTTATAAATATATTATATTTATAATTACTTAATATATTTATATTTAAATAATTTAAATTTTTTCTCATATTATATTTTTAATCATCTTTTCAAATGATAACTGAATTAATAAATTTTTTTATGTTATATTTTTAATTGTCTCTTCAAATTGTAAATGAGATAAAATAATTTTTAATAAATTTAATTAATATTTATAAATTTAAGATATAAACGGAGTAAAAAAAAATTAAAATTTGAGAAATATTCATATCATAGAAAGAATTAAATTTCGAGGAAAACTTATACCTAATGAAAGAAGTCTATTATGTAATATCACTGGCCAGCAAGCGGGAAAAGCATTGATTTGGTTTCATCATCTAACGCCACTCCGAGCGGAAGAAAAATGGTTGAAGAACATATTTTGAAATTTGATAATAAATTTATATCGAATAAAAAATGAGAATTGACAAACCAATTAATAATATAATAGACTATGCTATGTTAAAATATTAAAATTCATATTTTTTATATTTTTATATATAAATAAATTTATAAATAAATAAATATTAAAATTTATTTAAATAAAATTAATTAAATTTAACTAAATTAATTAAATTTAACTAAATAAATTCTAACACTCGATTATTTATAAATTTATATACGTACATACATGTACACAAATTTTAATAAAATATACTTTCTTGAGAAGTTGAAGAAAGAGTTAATAAGATTACAAAAAAATTCTTTAGAATAAGGACTATTTACTAAAGATTCTTGTATAATGACAGAAATGACAAGGGTGTAAATGTCATTTCATGTATATTCTTTGTCATTTTTCCTGTTAAAAATTTACCTCTTCTTCTCTTGGCCCCACTTTTTTCATTCGTTCATTTATTTTTTATTTTTTATTTTTTTCTCCAAACTACTTTTTATAACGTCTTAATGGATGAGGGAAACTGTGGAAGAAAGAAAAGAAAGAAAGAGAGTTAAATTTTTATTTTGCCTTGCAAAGTCCGCTAGCGGTTTCAACGAATCTCTTCTTAAAGCTGAAAGGTAATAAAGAGTGGTGGGCTGCATGAACAAAGATGTATTGCCACGTGACAGTCGCCGCTTAAAATTCTAAAATCTACCCTCAAATCTTCCCCTACTCGCACCCATACCATGTCCTTGTCTACTCTCTCTTTCACCTCTCTTATAAAATATTTGTGTCCTACTGCCTCAGTTTTAGCTCTAGTTAGAGGTGAAAATCAAATCAACTAAATTAATTTAATTGAATTAAATTCACCAAATTAAATAAATAATAATTATTTTATAATTATTTAATATGATTTAAAAAATATAATTTATTTAAATTTAAAATTTTTTTTAATTTTAAATTAAATCAAATCGAATATAAATATTTATATGATTTTTATTATTATTATAATTAAATATATTTGATTTGATTTTATATATAATCATATATTTTTTTATCTAATATTAATTTAAAATTAAAAAAAATAATTATTCATAAAAATTAACTATAAATAAATAAAAAATAATTTAATTCTTGAAAAAATATAAATTTTGAGTGTATTAATTAATAAAATAGATAAATTTTATTTTATAAATTAAATTATTTTTTAAATTTTTATCACTGATATTTTATTGATATTTTTTCTTAATTTATAATAAAATAATCACGACTTATAAAAATAATATTTTTTATTTTAAACTGATAAATTTAAAATAATCAAATTAAATCAAATCGATTTGGTTGTAATGATAATTTAGTTTGATTTGAAAATTTTTCAAATCTAAAAGATTTACTTGATTTAATAACAACCTTTCAAATTAATATTATCCCTAATTTTCAATGTTTTAAAAACCGGATCAGTTAAAGAATCAGTGAAAACAGAGAGTCAGATATTCAACCGGATTCAAACCAATTAAATAAAAAAAATTGATATATATATATATATATATATATAATTTGACATTTATTATAAATATGATAAAAATAAATATCATATAATTATGTCTAAATCAAGAATTTATATAAGATAATATTTTTTATAGTGTCAATCTAATCATATTAAATCAAAAGTTATATATATAATAAGTTATGTATATTCATTTATTCAAATATCTACTCACGCAATAGGATAATATATAATAAAATTATAATTTTGACGTCAGATAAAATTAAAATAAAATTATTAAAATTTTCTTAATTTCTTTTAATTCAAAACGATGATGTTTTGACTTGATAAAAACAACGTCATTGTGATCAAAAATAAAAAATTTTTAAAAATTATCTGCTCTAACTGAAAAAATCGATCCAATTCAACTAATTCACCAGTTAACCAATGGATTCAGCGATTTTTTAACCGATTTTTAGAAGACAGATAAATAAAAACTGATCAGACCGATACTTGATTTGATTTTTAATTTTTTTAATTCGACCTGTTAGTCCGATCTAATTTTGACA
Organism: Aleurites moluccanus; assembly: GCA_948193065.1. Taxonomy (NCBI): domain Eukaryota; kingdom Viridiplantae; phylum Streptophyta; class Magnoliopsida; order Malpighiales; family Euphorbiaceae; genus Aleurites; species Aleurites moluccanus. Next base: position 57,915 of record CANXYC011330343.1, read on the forward strand.
ATCATATTAATTTTAATCAATTCAATTAAATATTATTTTTACTATCATCTGATATGAAATATTTTAATTTGATTATCTCAACTTTAATCAATTCGACATGAAATTTTTTTTGCTAATATTTAAATATCTAGTAAAACTTTAAAAATCCATTTCAGCATTTATATGTTAATTTGTAATGATACAAGTTTGGTCCAAAGATATGATTAGTTAATACGTGACAAAATCAATATTTAAGGTTCCATTAAGATGAATATTCATTTTCTTAATTATATATTATTATATATTGGTGGTCCTTTTTCCTTTAATTTCCACAATATATTATATATTGTGGTCAAAGATAGTAGATTTATATTTTAATAGTAATTTTTAATATAGATTACCCTATGCTCATGTGTGGGAATCCAACATTTAAATTGTGGTTTAGGTGGGGGTGTGTGAGATTTTATTTTTAATTAATTTGGAT
>CANXYC011330485.1:0-11169 GCA_948193065.1 Aleurites moluccanus
TATATATATATATATATATATATATATTTCCCTTCCTTCCATTCATGGCTAAAAATGGGTGTAGGGGTAAAAAATGGATATCTCACTGGTTTAGGCTTGACGATATTATCATCAAAGTTCGGGAGTCTCAACTTGAATACCTCATTAAAAGGTTAAACATGAGCCATATTCAACGAAGAGTTGCTAGTCTTTGTCCCCTTAATTGATTCTAAATTGCAAGGGTAAATGACAAATATAATCATACCCTGAATCCAGAGATATGATAGTCCTAGTGCATGGGTAGGCTCAAAACTACCAAAGATCCGTAGAATAACCTGTGGCAAATAGAAAACAATATAAAATAAAACACAATGCATAATTGGACTCATCATCCAACTATCATAACAGACCTTTGACATCAATATCCAAAATATAGCCAACTTGTTGAGAATAGATCATAGGTAGCTTAATAATCCCTATCCAATATGAACAACGGATAACCCAAAAGAATATCACTATAAACATATCATTATAGACCATTCAAAATTCTATGTAGCTCTAAGAGTATTACCACTATTCCAAAATAATAATTAATATTCAAAATATCAGAGTCTATACTTGGACTAGCTTTTTGAAAGAAGAAAATCAAGAAGCTCTATCCTCCGTCTCTGGACCAATAATTCTAGCACCTAAAAAGAACAATAGAAGGAGAGTGAATCTTCAACTCAATGATGCATATCTCATACTTGAGGTTCAGAATCAAAGCTAAGGTTCGAAAGTAATGTTTGCATCTAGATATAACAAAAATAAACAGAGGGCTCATATTGCAAAATCAGAATATAATATCAAAGGTCATATACAGATTAGAATCATGAATCAGGGGGATGCCTGTAAGGAATGACAAATCACATATATATATACATATAATATATGGTAAAATAATATAAATGTCAGAATAACAGATAATAAAACAGGAGTCTAACGATGTCTATATATAACAAGAGTACTATAATCTCCATATAAAGTATATGTGCTTGCGCTAACATATGTCTAGAAAAACTTTGTCCCCTCTAGGAAGGACCCTGATACTTTAGACTCTACCAGTTGAGTCACTGGTGCATATAGTCCCATGATTTATCACTCATAGGTAAGGCGTTCTGGCACTAACACATACTTGATTCAGAATATAAACATTTGCATTGATAATATATATTCAACATAGGTATTGTTAATCAAATGGATTAAGTAATAATAAATATTTCAGAATATTAGGGTTATAATATAACAGTGAGTTGGTTCCAAAGAAATAGGTAACAATCCCAACTTAATAATTATAAAAATGGGCAACATAAAATATTATAGGTCAAGCAATATTTGTTTCAAAAGTGTTTAACAATTTAAATAAATACATTGATATGCTTACAATGAAATTTGGGTCCAATGCAATAGAGGCAAATATATAAACATATTACATATGCATAACTCACCTCTAACAAAGCAAACAATTCAATCCGAAGCTCATAGGCTCTTAGTCTAGCTCTAAATCAACTCATAGATACTTTATTTCTTTCAAGCCTAGCACAATTTAATAAAATATAAATTTAGGGTTTTACTAACCCAACATCAACAATATCAATTCCTTATAATTATAAACTCTATAAAGTTTAATTAGATAATTCTTAGTCTTAATTTAACTATTACTACATAAAATTTGAAAGGTTTAGAGAAATGAAAACTATTTACAATACTATTCATCCATTTGTCCTAACTCTCTAATCAACCATTATTCTTAGCCATAACTCGTAAATAACTAATCTAACAATCAATAGCTTCAATTCATAAAAAAAAAATAAAAAATTCTAGAGAAATTATCTTATTTCTCCTATAAGTGATTCTTGAAGAAATTAAGTGATTATTGAAGATCTAATAATAACTTGAAGTGTTTCCCTTCCAAAATGAAACATTAATAAGGTTATTAATATCTTACAAGAACAAATAGAGTAATCTAGGGTTTTATGATGAAGAAATGAAGAAGAAGGAAAGAAAAGAAAGAAATTTTGGACAAAAATGAGAGGGCAGTATATTTATAGAGCTTCGATATTATTTACGTTACTGTTCACCGAAGAAAATTAATTTTGGTAGCACAGGTTAAACAACTGTAACTTGGGTTACAAATATTCAATTACTTCATTTTTTTTTACTTAAAACTAGACACATAAGAATACAACCTATCAAAAATTAAACTCAAAATATGCATTACAGAATTTATGGTGAATTTACCAATTTGAATATGTCTCTCTGCGAGAGCCATCTGTACAGATTTTATTTCTATAACTACAAACGTACATATACAATTGAAAAACTAATTCACAGACACCTAGCTCATATATAAAAGAACACTTTTTTATGTTTTATACTTTATTCAATTCAACCTCTACGATCCTTAAATTAATTGGATAATTTTAGACTACCTACAGAAGTAACAACCTGAACTAGTCCCATCAAGGTGAAATATCTCCTCACACGTATAAGAGTTTATAAAACTGACTCAAAGAGATATAGATAAGACATAACTTTACAATTTTTATGTTTTAAACTTTTTCAAATTATTTTTTTAAGGCTTTGAAAACAGAACTGTAATATTCTACTCAATTCTAAATATCAAAATCTTTAAAACCCTTTATAACAACTAATCCATTTCTCTTCCTTCCTAAACTAACTCAAACCAAAATTAAAGTCCAAATAATATCTCAAAAGGTTATAGAATATCTAAATACTCTAAACAAATTATGGTAGCAAAAATCAGAGTAAAACATAATTAGAATTAATTATGAATATCATAAATTATTCAAACTTATACATAAAATGACAATTAATTACACACAAAATTTAGAATATATGCAATGCAAATAGAGAGTATTACACATAAACTGAAATTCTATAGGGTAGATTTTTAATTAAAAGCAAAAGAACAAAGAAGAATTTCTAATACAGACTATAGAAGTAGCAAGGGATGACAATGCCCCAACTAAGTGTTACGACCCGTTGCCGGATCGCGATAGTCCTAGGGTGTGGGAGATACCGAGGCGATTGGCACCCGTAGAACCCATCAATCTCATACTATGCAATCACTCACAATATCACAGCGAAAATATAACTATAACCAATATTGCAGCGGAAACCCATCATCAATCTCATAACAATATATATAACTATCACTCACATAACACTAATCAATCTGTCACTCTGCCATTCATTCTATAAATACTAAAATCATATCATTAATAATCTCCAATATTCCCATACATATATGTTCATGCACTAACTATACCGTACAAAACCCATAGAGCAGCTAGGATATGAACATACAATATAATACAGTGTTCATAATATTACACTAACACAGAAACTGCAGAATCCACAGAGAGTCAAGTGTGGTGGAAATCTGCCTCCTACTTTGCACCTGAGAGGTAAACAGTGAGAGGGTGAGTATATATGATACTCAGTGAATCTAATATGCATCGACCAATAACAGATAATGGAATATTAATAAGCAGTATGCAGATGAAAATAAATGGATCAATTTGCACAGAAACTCTGTAATTACATAATCAAATACATAATATGACTGTAAGTAAACAATCACATCAATAGAATCAATATCATATGGACAAGATGGAAATGACAGATATAGAGCCATGAAATGCATAGAAATGTGCCAAGCACAAATCACTATATATATATATACATACACATAAGACTGTACGGGTCTTATGACTAGGACAACCCTTCCTAGTACAGGGTATCAATCAATACAATGTGCACAAGGCCGACAGTATGAACTCACTACCCTATCGGAATGGCAGCTCTGTCAAATCACCTCGTAGTCAACAAAAGTAATAAACACATCAATAGATACCATTTCAAAATAATGGCATCGACAATATCAATAACTCATCAGAAATCAATTGAATGAGCATCAAGTCAATAAAACATCAATAATTATCGATTAAACGATTTCCAAAGGCCTAACGACCAAAAAATGGGAACAAACATATTTTGGTCATTTGCGGCCAAAAAGTTGACGCAATTGGCATGCCATTATCGCTGGCGACGGTGACATTCAAATGGTTGGCCTACGGATTTTTCGGCATGGTTTCGACGCAATATTGATATTGCCCCAATTATCAATAAACATATACATGGAAGCAATTCCATATGTAACAAAAACAACTTAATAATCTTCATCAAACACATCAATTTGGCATGAAAAATAAGTCCAAAACCAAGGCAATTCAAAGGCAAATTTTTTCAATTAGGGTTCGGCCAAATGACCTTTTTCACAAATAGATTCCAAATGGCATTTTATCAATTTAGGCAAGTAATTTGATGCATAAGAGACTCACGTATCACTCCAAATTACCTAACAAACTTGATTTGCTACCGAATTTCTCAAATCTTCAGTTTAGACCAAAATCGGCGATTTTCTCCGAACAAATTTTTTACAACGAAACGAACATCAATTAAACATTGATTAATACCCAATTAAATTATTATATAGTCAATTTATACATCCTAATCCATATACTCAAAATCCAGTTACACAACTTCACTTTAGGGTTAGAAAATTGGAAAAAATTATTTAATATATCAATTGATGCAATTAAACCATTTACCCAATCCTATTATCATCAAAACAATTTAATTAAACCATAAAATCAAACAAATAATCAACTTACCAAAATTTTTCAAAAAGGCATAAATTTCCCCTTGATTGTTCTTCAATTTTTCTTGATTTTTTATGACTTAATTTGATAGTTTACTGTTTGTATGGTTTTAGTTTTTGATTTGCTACACTTTTCTTTCACAAAACTATGGAAGAAATCAAATGGAATTGAAAGAAAATGGCTCATGGATGGGAAGAACAAAAAATGCAGAATTTTTGTTCTAATTCTTGCTTATATAATAAGACAAAATTGGTAAATTACTCTTTTGGTCCTCTAATTTTCTAAAATTTGCTTTTGGTCCTTTTTCGCTCGGTAATTCATTCCGATAATTTTGTCGGGAATTGGAATTCAAAGTGAATATTCAAACATCATATTTTTATTAATATTAATTAATAAAAATAGTTTCAGAGCCGTTCTGAAACTTAGACTGTCGAAATTCACTATTCACTGAAAATACCATTTATTTACGGTTTTGCCATTGCTCACTTTATTAGTGTTCTTAAACATTTTCTCATATTTCTTTTTACTGTATTCACACATGCATATGCATAATCATATACCCTCTTGCCAAAATCAAAAATTCATCCGTTGACTATACTGTTATTTTACGGCAGCGATATCGGTACCGACGATTTCGAAAAATTTTCTCGTTTTCGCTCTAACTGAGTTTTTAAAATTATCCTTAGCCATTTCGATAATTTTAATCCACATACCGAGAACTTATTTCACAAAAACTTGTTATGCATATTTTTAGAGTATTACATTCTACCCTCCTTCAAAAAAATTCGTTCTCGAATTTCAAATAAACATGTATCTCTATATTGGAACAATAGCAGATACTTACTTTCATGTCCTATTCACTCTCCCATGTACAATTTTTCTATATACTGATTCCTTCATATTATTCTTGCCATTGAAATCTCTTTATTCTGAAATTGTCGGACTTGACAATTTACACTTTCTATTGGCTCTACTCTTACGACATTTCTTCATTAACACCAATATTTTACACTTCAATACTTATAACAATTCTTGCACACAATTCCATAGCATTCAGATATGGAATGCCAATAACATGGCTTATACCTAAAGAAAGAGCCAAACTTTATGCTACACTGTCAATCTTTTCTAATACTTTATATGGTGCCACGCATCTCAGTGTCAACCTTCTTTTCTTGTCAAATCTCGTAACACTTTCCATAGGTTATATTTAAAGAGAACATGATCACCAATATTAAATGAACATTCTTTTCAGGTCTGTAATTCAATCAATGGTAAATATTGATCTCACTTACCTTAGAACTTCCATAACACATATCCTCATCTCAGAACTCTAATGCTTTATCATTTTGAACATCTTTCTTTAACTTTATAAAATATGGATCCCGATCTTGGGTCACTTTAATATTATCAATTAATAATAGCTTAACCCGACATTGGGCTATCAGAGTTTGGTTTCGATCCTAGGATCCAAATCCAACTCCGTACCCCATATCAATTAACTCATTCATTGCATGAATCAGTGGTCTTCTAACAATAGAGATGTGAGTTAGACTATCCATAGTCTTTTGACTAAGAGCATCTGTTACAACATCAACAGTTCCTTTAAATTCAATTTAACAGTTCAATTCTTTTTCGTTGCCGAAGATTCAGATTCCTTTGTTGCAATATGTATTGCAGACTATTATACTCTATATGAATTTCATACTTTGCACTATATAGATAGTGTCTCTAAACATGCATTGAACAATTCATCTCATGCTTCTTTAATTGTCGAGAAGCATATGTAATTACTCTTCTATTTTGCCTTAAAACACATCTTAGAACATTAATAGGCCAAGGCCAATTAACTACTACTTTTACCTTATAAAAATTGTCCTTGATACTATCTTTACATACCACATAACCAAGGGACCACATTTCCATTAGCCAAAACTGGCATTTAGACATTTTAGAAAACATTTGATGTTCTTGTAGTGTCTGTGACATAGTTCACAAGTACTCTACATGTTTCCCTTCATTCTTAGAATAGATAAGAATGCCATCTACAAATATTATGACAAACTTATCCAACAATTTCTGTAATTTCATCTTTAGCTCTTTCAATTCAATAGGTACCTAGATACACCTAAATTCCAAACTATATCTCTTTATCAGGGTACCCCTGACAACTTTTCAGGAAAACATCAGGAAATTATCGGACCACAGGTATTCGATCAATCCCTATTGAAGTCCTTTTTACACATTCATTATATATACTAGATATGTTGTACAATCTTACTTTATCATCTTTCTAGCCTGAATAACAGAATTGAAACAAATTCTAGATTCATAGTTATCACTCTGGAACTCTAACTATGATAACTAGAATTTGACTTTCTTTTCATAACAATCAATAACTGCTCACAGTGCAGTTAACCAATTCATATCAGGTATTACATTAAGTTGCAAATAGGCAACTCTATCACATTAACACATAAAAGTATTATTATCAATTCAATAACACATCTCGGATAACAATCATAATTCACTTTTATACTTTCCCTCATAGGTATAATTATCTCTAAGGACACATTCAATAGTTATCTTTCTCTATTTAACTGTGATGCAAACAAAATAATGTATAACACTTGAGTCAAACAATGCATATGTTATGACATTCTGTATTTAAATCATACCTATATCTGCATCATAAGATCTCTATGTCTCTTGGGTGTTAACAGCGAAAACTCTTCCCTGACCTCTACCTGCTGGGGCTTGACCACTACTAGATGCCTAACCTCTGCCTCTACCCCTACTAGGAGCTTCTCTAGCCACATTCTGAAACATTTATACTGTAGGCTGAGACTCTGCAGTAGATGGCTACTGATCATCCCATAAGGGACATCTGTTAATAAAATGGCCATGTTGCCCACACTTCAAGCAAGCACCTGACTGTCTACGACATTCTCCTCCATGCCTTCTGCCATAAAAATCACAAATTGGTACACTAGGCATCTGAGTAACAAGTCTAAAAGAACCCTGTGAATATGGAGGTACAGACTGTACCACTGGTGATCCCCCACTTTGAATTCTCCTCCTCTGACTACCAGATGGGGGTATCTGATCAAATAGAGGCACTGGCTTAACCAATCTAGGCTGGGAGCTGCTCTCCCCCCGTCTACTCTGGGATTTTGGTCCCCCTTTTCTCTTTTGATCCCTCTTCTCTCTCTCTGACTTGTACTTCTCTTCCATCGAGTAGCTTTGTCGATAACTGTAGTCAAAGATGTAAACTCTATAGCAATTAAGGCATTGTGAAACGAGGCATGTAATCTTCTCCTGAACCTGCTGATCAGATCAGTCTCAGTAGGAACAATGTGAGTAGCATATCTACTCAGTCTAATGAACTCCTCTGCATACTCCTCTATAGTCCTATCCCCCTACTTTAACTGTTCAAACTGAATCAAGTTATGGGTCTTTACCCCTTCAGTAATGAACTCATCTATCAGACCCTGTTGAAACTAAGCCCATGAGGGTGGATGCCCACCATATAGTCTGGGCTCCATCCTCCTCGAAAACCAAGCCCATGCCTTCCCTTTCAGTAACAATCCAACCAACTCTACAGCTCTAAGATCAGAGCAAGGTAGACTCCTCACTACCTTCTTAATCTCCTCTAGAAAAATCCACGGGATCACTGCCTCTGTTGCCTCTGAACTCAGGTAGGTTTTGCTTTAGAAAGCTAAACATAGTCACTCTTCCCTCATCAATACCTCTACAGCCTCCCTGTACAACAGGCTCTCGGGAACCACAACTGGCTATACAGGAGCTGGAGTGACTGGTACTGCAGCAGGTGCAACAGGGGGTGCACTGCTGCTGGTACTGGAAGTGGTAATACATTTAGTGGTTCCCGCCTCAACTTTACTAGCTCCCTATGTAGATTCATCATCCCCCTCATCATCTCATATCTCCAGGGATCATCAGTCCTCTCTGTATTCCCTGTAGACCGACGAGATCTAGACGGTCCCTTAGAAACAGAAATCTCCCTGACTAGGGACTCATTAAAGGCTACCTATGCCTCTCTGGTACCTCCGTCTGTGTCATCAGACATTTCTGTAAACTGCCAGAAAAATAGAACACATACTCAGTATATTACAGAAGCACAAAATACTTATACATACTTGACGAATATAACAAATGATGATACAGGAATTCCTATGCTCCATGGTTCCCTTAACTCTACCCATACTATACTATTTTATTATTCCTCTGTAATTCAAGTACTATTCATCTAAAACCTATGCTTTGATATCTGTAAACTAGCGCTCTGATAACACCTCTATCATGACCCATTGCCGGATCGCGACGGTCCTAGGGTATGGAAGATACTGAGGCTACCGTCACCCGTAGAACCCATCAATCTCATACTATGCAATCACTCACAATATCACAACGAAAATATAACTATAACCAATATTGCAGCGGAAACCCATCATCAATCTTATAACAATATATATAACTATCACTCACATAACATTAATCATTCTGTCACTCTGCCATTCATTCTGTAAATACTAAAATCATATCATTAATAATCTCCAATATTCCCATACATATATGTTCATGCACTAACTATACCGTACAAAACCCATGAAGCAGCTAGGATATGAACATACAATATAATACAGTGTTCATAACATTAACTGACACAGAAACTGCAGAATCTACAAAGAGTCAAGTGTGGTGGAAATCTGCCTCCTACTCTGCACCTGAGAGGTAAACAGTGAGAGGGTGAGTATATATGATACTCAGTGAATCTAATATGCATCGACCAATAACAGATAGTGGAATATCAATAAGCAGTAGGCAGATGAAAATAAATGGATCAATTTGCACAGAAACTCTATAATTACATAATCAAATACAGAATATGACTGTAAGTAAACAATCACATCAATAGAATCAATATCACATGGACAAGATGGAAATGACAGATATAGAGCTATGAAACGCATAGAAATGTGCCAAGCACAAATCACTATATATACACACACACACACACACACACACACACATATAAGACTGTACGGGTCTTATGACTAGGACAACCCTTCCTAGTACAGGGTATCAATCAATACAATGTGCACAAGGCCGACAACATGAACTCACTACCCTGTTGGAACGACAGCTCTTTCAAATCACCCCGGAGTCAATAGAAGTAATAAACACATCAATAAATACAATTTCAACATAATGGCATTGATAATATCAATAACTCATCAGAAATCAATTGAATGAGCATCAAGCCAATAAAACATCAATAATTATCGATTAAGCGATGACCAAAGGCCTAACGACCAAAAATGGGAACAAACATATTTTGGTCATTTGCGGCCAAAAAGTTGACGCAATTGGCAGGCCATTATCGCTGGCGACGATGGCATTCAAATGGTTGGCCTACAGATTTTTCGGCATGGTTTGAGCGCAATATTGACATTGCCCTAATTATCAATAAATAGACACATGAAAGCAATTCCATAGGCAGTAAAAATAACTCAATAATCTTCATCAAACACATCAATTTGTCATGGAAAATAAGTCCAAAACCAAGGCAATTCAAAGGTAAATTTTCCCAATTAGGGTTTGGCCAAATGGCTTTTTTCATAAATGGATTCCAACTAGCATTTTATCAATTTAGAAAAGTAATTTGATGCATAAGAGACTTTCCTATCACTCTAAATCTCCTAGCAAACTTAATTTGCTATCGAATTCCTCAAATCCTCGGTTTAGGCCAAAATTGGCGATTTTCTTCGAACAAATTTTCTACAATGAAACGAACATCAATTAAATATTGATTAATACCCAATTAACTTATTCTATAGCCAATTTACACATCCTAATCCATATACTCAAAATCTAATTATACAACTTCACTTTAGGGTTAGAAAATTGAAAAAAATTATTTAATGTATCAATTGATGCAATTAAACCATTTACCCAATCCTATTATCATCAAAACAACCTAATTAAACTATAAAATCAAATAAATAATCAACTTACCAAAATTTTCCAAAATGGCTGAAATTTTCTCTTGATTGTTCTTCAATTTTTCTTGATTTTCTAGGACTTAATTTGGTAGTTTAGTGTTTGTATGGTTTTAGTTTTTGATTTGCAACACTTTTCTTTCACAAAACTATGGAAGAAATCAAATGGAATTGAAAGAAAATGGCTCATGGATGGGAGAACCAAAAATGTAGAATTTTTGTTCTAATTCTTGCTTATATAATAAGATAAAATTAGTAAATTACCCTTTTGGTCCTCCAATTTTCCAAAATTTGCTTTTGGTCCTTTTTCGCTCGGTAATTCATTCCGATAATTTCGTTGGAAATTGAAATTCAAAATAAATATTAAAACATCATATTTTTATTAATATTAATTAATAAAAATAGTTTCAGAGCCGTTCTGAAACTCAGACTGTCGAAATTTA
>CANXYC011330736.1:0-13052 GCA_948193065.1 Aleurites moluccanus
AAGCACTCACATTCTTCTTCAAGTATAAACTTATGATTCTTTCATATCCAAGTACATGTATATGTATATGTTCATGATTTGATACTCAGATTCTTGACTTTACTTAAAGCATTATGTAGTTCATATCTTATTGAGTTGAAGGCTCATCCCTCTTCTGTAGATTTCAGGTGCTAGTGTAGCTCGTGAGAGAGCTAATCCATAGGATAAAGCTTATTGATTCTTCTTCACAAGAAGCTTAGATGTAATTATGCTGAAAATTATTTTGTTGTGTATATATAAATTATGTCTATTGAGAAGTATTCTCTTAGAGCTCCGTAGATAAATATGAATGGTTGATTTTGTTGCCATGGATGGTATTTGTAGATTCTCCTTTGTTCCATATAGATGTAAGAACTGTTTTTTGGTCGGTAGGGAACAAGCGGAGATGTTATGATATAAAATGATAATTTATAAGATATGATGTTTTGCATTGAAAATGTATGCTATCATGTATGAGACAAGTTTAGTTAAGGGTTCTTCGGGTTTATAGTGGCCTTATACCTAGCCTTGCCCTAGGACCGTCGCACCGGTGGTGTTGGGGTGTGACATATAATCAACTTGTTCACTATGAATCAAAGGCGAATAAGATCATCTTTCTAAAATGAACACGTGATAACCCAAAAAGAATATTACAACTATTTAACTATTATGGAGCTCTGAAAGGATTACATCTCAAAATAATAACAAAATATATCCAAAATGAATAGAATCTATATTTTCAAATAGTTTCTTAGAGAAAGAAGCCAAGAAGTTCTATTTTCGGTCTTTGGACTGACGACTCTAGCACCTTAAAATTACAACATAAGGAGAGTAAGCCTTTAACTCAATGAATTATGCATATTCCATACATGAAGTTCAGAATCAGATCAAAGGTTCAGAGTGCTGTCTTTATCCATATATATAACAAACAGAGTTTATATTATAAATATCAAACATATAATCAAAGGTCATGTACATATCAGAATCAAAATCAGAGATCAGAATATAGAGGTCAAAAATCAGAGGTCAAAAGTGTCTACAAGAAATGGCACATCACACACACACACACACACACACACACACACACACATATATATATATGGTAAGCAATATAGATGTCAAAACAACTGAGAAATATAATAGGAGTTTAACGACATCCATAAATAGAACAAGAGTACTACGATCTCCATATAGAGTACATGTGCTTGCGCTAGCCACTCCTAGAGAAACTTTGTCCCCTCTAAGAAGGACCTTGATACTTTGACTTTATTAGTCGAGTCACTGATGCACACAGTCCCATGATTTATTCCTCATAGAAAAGGCATTCTGACAATAACATCTACTTGGTACAAAATATAAATATTTATAACAGAGGTCCTTATATTCAAAGAACATTTCAGAATAATTGGTTTGTACTATAATAATAAGTTGGATCCAACGAAATGGGTAACAATACCAATTCTAAAACATAGCAATGGTAACAAGATATATATATTTATAATAAATATCGTTAGTTTCAAAGAAATACCAACTTAACAATTGCATAGATATCCTTCGAATGAGTGTTATATATATATATATATATATATATATATATATACGAATACATACAAAATACATGTGCATAACTCACCTCCATAAAGTAATAATCCAAACCAAAGCTCAGAAAACTCTACAAGCTCCAAATCAATTCAATAACACTTAATGCTTCAAGCTTAACACATTGCAACAATTCACAAATTCTTGAAATTAGAGACTCTTTAAAGCTTTCTTAGATTGTTCTTAAACTTAATTTAACCATTCTCAAAGAAAATTATGGAAAAATAGAAGAATTTGTATTATTCATATTACTATTCACCATTTTTCCTAATTCTTCCAACAACCAAAATCTATGGCCATATATTCATATAACATACTCCATATAGCTCATACATAACTATTCTAACAACCTATAACCTCAAATCATAATGTAAATTGAGTTCTAGATCAAATACCTCTTTCTCCTCAAATGGAGATTTTGAAGAATATTGACTTGGAATGATTTAATAACTTTCTCAAAGTGTTTGCCTTCTAAAATGAAACATTAATGTGAGTATTAATACCTTAGAAATACAGATGGAACGAACTTAGAGTTTGGTGGTTGAGAAATAAATAAGAGAGAGAAAATAGTTTAATTTTCGGATGGGTGACAAATGAGCTGATATATATAAAATCTGACGCTTCATGCCCATGAAAGAAGGACTTACGCTTGTGAAGATGATCTTCACGCCCGTGAAAATAATCTTCTGAAAATTTGAAATTCAGAAAAAAATTTCTGTGAACATATGGTTCATGCCCGTGAAGACTGACTCATGCTCATAAAAACAGGTTATGAGGCATTCATAACTTCTCTCAAACCTAACTTAACTAAAACTCCACCAAACACAACTTAACATATAAAAACTCTCTCTAAGAGCCATCTATAACCAACAAATCACTCTGTAACAGACAATACCAATAAAAAATAAAATAGAACAGAGCAGAGAATTAGAATCTATCATAATACAGATAAATTCATTCAGAAATAACCAAACAGAGTATAGAATATAAGCAATACAAATAGAGGGTATTACAATGGGTGTTACAATTCTTTGTTCCTTAACAAAATTCGTACTCAAATTTTCTAAATAGCTCACGTTACTCTCGTACAAATCATATTTACCACACTTCTACTATGCACTCTGATATATCTTCTTAATACTTTAATAATTTATTCAAGTCGTTTCTCCACAAATCCATTAACATTAATTATCTTTTGCAAAATTCCATTGATTTCATAATTATATTGTATGTTACATCATCTTAACTAGTTATAATCCTAAATAATTCCTCAAATTTTAAATATCAAAGTTTTAAATAATAGTACCCATTAATTTGTTATCTCTCCATTTGTAAAATCACTACTTACTAAGCAATTTCCCTAATATTATCATTTCTTTAAAAGTCTTCTCACATTACCTACATATGATTTGTTACACAATTTTATGGAATAAAATCTTTCTTTAAACCATCTTTTTCCCGAACAAAAGAAAGTCCAATAATGCCTCTATTAGCTTGATATATCCATCGATATTTAGATTCTTATTATTATCAAACCTACAACTGATATAGCCACCCAGCTCATCTTATTAAAAAGTCATATCGCACCCTTATCAATGTTAAAACAATCATACTCCAATGAAATGTATGAATAATGCAAAATTTAGAAGTAATAGATACTCAACAAGACTAGAAGGAATCTTATACTCCGCATGTTACAAGAACCTAGTCCATTTAGGATTTTCACGACTTATAATGTACCATAGGTCGCAACACCTTTGCTTTGATACCATTTTTGTCACACCCAAACCTGAGGGCATGTGACTGGTACTAGGGAACGGGTAAGCATAAAGCTTCTAGAACCCGTAGTCAGCCTGATTGAGCACTAAATGATAAAACTATCAAAATGACAGCTAAAAGTGTCATAAAACCAGGGCTATGGCTCACCTATGTAGCAGAATCTGAGCACAATTCATTTCTTTGCCCTTCAGGCTACCCATATCCATCATTTCAAAATTTATTATTATAAATATAATTCTACTTGACAGGTTGCCAAACAAATGAGAAAGCCCAACTATTCTCTGACTAAACAACTCAAACTTTTAAGATAGTAAGATAATGAAGCCAACTAAAGAAACAATATTGTAGAGCTCTAGATTTATATAGAATGAAAATAAAATAAAATATAAAATCCTTCCTTGATGGAGAAAGAATGGCAGGATTGACTCGACAATGATTCAGCTTCTTACGCTCACTTGCAAACTGGAAAAATAGATGAACATGGGTGAGCTTCAACTTAGTGAGCTATATAAAATAATATAACCTACTATAATAACCCTAATTGAAATTTAAAATGATTAAAACCTAGTCACAGAAAGCGAGCATCGGTAGATAATTTTTCATAAAATCTGAAAGGTAGATTGCTTAGAATTAATTACAGATAACCTGAGTTGGGTAGTTTGGCAGCTTGAAAAAATAATTAAAGGATTAAATGGAATTATAAAGAGTGTTAATTAGTTAAATCAATTAAAAGATTTAAAAGAAAAATAGAAGTTTAAACACCTTTAGGTGTTCGATTTTTAATAACTTCTAAGGCGTTCTTTTATCTAATCTTCGGTGTTCGATTTTTAATAAATTCTAAGGCATTCTTTTATCTAATTTTTCTTCGCACACCTAAAATTAGATGAATAATGAATAAGTTAAAAATAAAATTGAGTGAAATTAATAAAATCTAAATACTTTAGTAGAGAAGTAAAAGAGATAGAAGAATAAGAAGAAGAGAATGATAATTTTATAATTTTGGAGAAATAGAGTCAAACTTTGACCAATAATTAAAAAAAAATTAAATGGGCAAGGTGGTCGTCCAAGTTGAGTTTTTTCTACTAAATGTAAATTGTTTAATTTTACCTAAATTAATTTAGACACAAAAATAGGCTAAGTTCAATTCATTTTTATTTTACTTAAATTTTCTTTTCCTAAAAAACTCTAATTGGATAGTAATTATTATAAATAAATATAATTAGAAGAAAAATAACTATCATCTTTTTCTTCCTCTTCTCTTGGCCAAAATTTCACCATAAAAATTCTTCAAAATTTTGCTCAATTTATTCCTTATTCAAATCACCTCTTTATCTTCAACAATTTTCATACCTTCTTCATCAAAGTTTCTCTTCTTCAAAACTGTTGGAGAATGAAGGAAAATTTTATTCAAGGTTTCAAGAGATAATGTTCTCATCTATATCTATAATTCAATTTAATGAGTTTAATTAATAATTTAGAGGTTTTTTTGTTGAAAGGAAGTTAAATTAAATGCTAATCCTTGAAAATTCTGAATTTCCTTTAACTTGATAGAATCTTAGAGTTGAGTTTTCGAGTACTTAGATTTGGAATTCAAAGATTCTTAAAACATGAAAGTTATATATTTAATGTCTAGATTATTTGTCTTTAAGGAAGTTTTATCAAATTCTTACTGTGTTGAGAGATATAGATCACTGAGTAAGACTGACTTGAGTTAGGGTTTGTATTGAGAGACCCTACTGAGTTTTGCAATTTTGAGGACCTTAAAGTTTGATTCAGGGAAAACTCAAAACATGAAAAAATCTTTCCCTGTGTCTTAGCTAAAATCTTCTGAAAAAATAACAACAATTGAATATCTACACAGTGAGTTACAAGCAGGAGTGTTTGGGTAGAAGTTATAGGGTAGATTACATATTTCAAGTTTGATTCAAAATTCCACTATAAATTGTATAGAGCTTAGAAAAATATGATTTTCATATATGCTAGAACGTCAGATGTCTAGTTTAAGTAGGAAAAGAAATTAAAGCCATTAGGTAGATATAAGAGATATGAATAAAATAAGCAGGATTGCCAGAACAAAAAAGTTAAGAATCAAAGGGGTTTTTCAAAATTAACTTTAGAATTATATAATTGAGTATTGGTTTAGTACTAAAATGTATTCCATTTGTGATATAGTTTCAAGAAGGAAAGAAAAGGAAAAGGAGAATGAGGAGTCGGATCATCCATTTTGTCTTTGTTAAGAGAATAAGTTACTTCTTTATTTTGTATTTTTGGATTTGAGTAACATATATATATATTTCTTACTTGTGTTTGAACTTAAGTTGAATTGTTGAATACTACCACATTGTTCATTGTTGGCACATGAACCCTAGTTGTTCATTATTCATTGATGCTCCTAAATGAGTGTTAAATGCTTTGTTTGAGTATGAAAACCAAATGAATTGAAAATGTGATTGAAACTCCTACATTGTTGAAATGTCTTTCAATTTTGACCGAATACTGTCATTTGAGACACCTTACAATGCAACTTGATTGTTCTTAAATATTTGATTAATTATCGAACAATCTTTCTAAATATATTATATATTTGATATAGTTGATATTAAAACTTCTTGTTTGTGATAGTACTTTTGAATAAACCCTTATATTCAATTGTTAGACATTATTCATTGTATATGAAATTCAAATGTTAGCAATAATGGAACTACTTATCTGATGGAGTAGATATAATATCATTAGATTTTGTGAACAAGATTACATTGTCATCCCCAGTTGGGAGAGGGGTAAGGTCATAGCCATGCGATATGATCAATCGTATGACTTTATTGATAGGCATGTTACCAGACTATAGCCTCTGCCAGATTTATTAGTTATTATTGCTAACGATTACTAAAATACAGATTCATTAATATTTGCTACATTAATATATTGATTCATTGATATTATATAACCTTGAAACTTGTGTTCAACATTTTCCAATTTGATTATTTATTCATTATATTCATATTGAATGAATCACCTATTATGTTGATATGTTTATTGTGCCTAACTCTAATGGCTAATTTACGTTATTATATTCCTTTGTGATAACCAATTTTATTCCTATATTGTTATTCTTAAACCTTTCTTATGAGAACCAAGCCTTATATGTAAGGTTATATATATATATATATATATATATGTGTGTGTGTGTGTGTGTGTGTGTGTGTATGTGTGTGTGTGTTATTCACTGAGCTTTGTCTCACCTCTTTTAGTAGTTATTTTTCTTTTTCAGGAGATTGATAGATAAATGCGGTTTCAGCTATAGTTTTCCTCTACTGTGAACCATATTTATCTATGTGTAGCCTCAACTTTTGGTATTGAACTTAGTAGAAGCTCCATCATTTTTTGTATAAAGAATTTGAGTTGTATATATATAACAAGAAATAATAACTTAATAGTTAATTCTAGTATATTAAAATGTGATGACTTAATTAACTATATATATGTACGTGATTATGTGGGAGTCGACTTGATATTTATTAAAGTGCTTTGTATATTGAATTGTTAAAATGGAGTAGAGGGTATAAGGAGAACCTTTGGGAGTGTTGTTTTCTACAGATTTGGTTTATATTGAAGGGAGGGACAAGTAAGTCCCCGAAACAAAGTATAAAATACAAAGGAGACCTTGCCATTTTTTCATAAAATTCGTATATAGGGGTTCTACGGATTTAGGGTGCCTTACATTTTCCTATACCCTAGGGCCATCATATCTCCTGAAGTGGGGTGATATGACAAAGTTGGTATCAGAGTAAGAATTAAATTAAAACATAATTAATAATGTATGTGTGTTATAAGATGTAAGTGAACCATAGAGCAATAAGAATTCATGTATCGTCAATTGGAAGTTGTATGTTATATGTGTATTTTGTGTACCATTAATTGATCTATGTTCTTGTGATTTTGTTACAGAAAAATGATGCCAAGGGGACATCCAAGAGGGAGAGGATGAGGTAGAGGTGTTATTCATGGGGAGCCTGCTAGGCGGAAACCCCCTCGATTTGGTAGGAGATTAGAGGCTGATGTAGCTTCCCATATATCACCACAAATAGTTGAGTCTGCTGAACCGCCACTAGTAAGAAGAAGAATTAAAGTGGAAGATGAGGAAGTAGCGAAAAATGTGGAAGTAATGAATGAAGAATTAATAAGAGAAAATGAGTAATTGAGAAGGGAAGTAGAAGAATTGAGGAGAATTAGGCAAGATCTTATGACTGCACCTGTGCCACCACTAGTACTTGATGTTCCTCCACCAGTAATGGTACCACCTCTAAGATCTATTGTGTGGACAGAGGGACAAAGGATTATTGATAGAGCTAGGGATTGGCTTGAGAGTCATATTGATGACAAGTTGTATGGTGATAATCCACCAAGCTGGGCAGAGTTTAAACAATTGATGACTGATGAGTTTCTCACTAAGGGGGAAAAATATGGAAGAATAATTTAGTTTGAGAGACTGGAACAGGGGAATATGAGTGTACAAGAATATGCTAAGGAGTTTCTGAGGCTAGTTAAATTTGCCAGACAGATAATTCTAAATAAAGCTGCTGAAATCAAGAGATTTAAAAGAGGACTGTATGCTTCCTTACATAATTCATTCGTTGCCAATGGAGTTTACTTGTTTGACCAAGTTAATTGATCAGGCCACTCAAATGGAATTGAAATATAAAGATGAAAAAGCAGCACAGGAGAAAAGAAGAAAGAGCAGTGGTAGGGGTCAAAGTAGTAAGTGAAGGACAGGGGAGCAGAGATCACAAGGTAGATCAGTAGGGAGTGGGTTTTGGTTTCTGTAGAGTCAAACAGTTGGTAGTGCTGGGGGAGGTTAGAGTAGATCAGTTGCAGCATTTTTAGCTCCTAGGATGTCTGTTAGTGCACCTAGAGCAGGACAATTTAGTCAGACTATTCCCACTTATCAAACTTATGGCAAGAGGCATCCAGGAACATGTAGGTGGTTGATTGGGGCTTTTGTTAGATATGGACAAAAAGATCATTTTTGTGAAGGATTGTCCACTTACTAGAAGATAGCAGGGAACTTCACCAGTATCATAGCCTTGAGTTTAACAAGGTCAGCAGGGTAATAGGAATCAGGGAGGTAAAGGCAGAAGCCAGAATACTACTGCTACACCTACACAGCCACCTGCTGGCAGAGGATAGGGCAGAGTAGTTGCCCTTAATCGACAGGAGGCTTAGATATCAAATGCCACAGTGGAAGGTACAATTCTGATTCAGAATAATTTGGCATCAGTTTTATTTGATTCGGGTACTACCCATTCATTTATATCTTCTACTTTTGCAAAGAAATAGGGTAATGGTAGTAGAAAAATGGAGTTGCCATTTGAAGTTTCTACACCATTGGGTAAAACTCTTATTGTAGATCGAGAATATGATATTTGTGTAGTAGAGATTGAAGTGAGAAGACTTCTAGTGGTACTATAGAATTGCCTGTGTTAGAACTATATGTTAGATTAGGTATGGATTGGTTAGCATAATATAAACATAAAACTTCTATTGATTGTTATGAGAAGAGAATGGAGTTCAAGGCAAAAGGCGTGGTAGTTTTTCTAGCATTATTTCTGCTATAGGAGCTAGAAGGCTTTTAAGGAAGAGTTACCAATGCTACTTGGCTCATATGATAGACACCCAAGTGATTGTTGCAGAGGTGGATCACTGTAATACCAGTTTATAATTTTTATTTTTATTTGTGATTGTTAATATATTAGAGTTTTGAGAATTTCAGAATCTATGTTTAGAAAGGATATTGTGAATCAGTTTTCATGATCTTAAAGGAATAATTTAGAAAAGTGTAAGCATAGAAGTTACAGATTTATATTTTATTTTTAAGTATGTAGATCAGTTTTGCAAGTTTCTATGTGTGTGAAGAGTTATACTTTCTCGACCTGAGCTTGTCTAATTCTTTATTTTCCTGCAGTAAGTCTGAGTTTGTTTGCCTATTCTGAGAATGTGGAGACTGAGTAAAGTCTGGGTGAATTTAGAAATTCATCATAAATTGTGTAGATCTCCTTTTGATCTAAATTTTAGATATGTTGGACCCCTGAGTGTCTATTTTAAGTGACAAAAAGAATGGAGGAGTTTGGATGTCTGTAGCTCATTTGCGAGCTGGTTTAGTACGAGTTGATGAGGAAAGTTTTTCAGCTCGGCGAAAATAGGTAGTGCGAGATGGCTCCTCGATTTTAAGGTGGTTAGAAGCTAATCGAGCTGGGTAGGTGGAATTGCTGAAGTGGCATTCTGCAAAGTGGGATTGCCGAAGTGAAATT
This sequence comes from Aleurites moluccanus, assembly GCA_948193065.1. Classification (NCBI taxonomy): domain Eukaryota; kingdom Viridiplantae; phylum Streptophyta; class Magnoliopsida; order Malpighiales; family Euphorbiaceae; genus Aleurites; species Aleurites moluccanus. Next base: position 9,705 of record CANXYC011330736.1, read on the forward strand.
CTGCGAAGTGGATTGTTGAAGTGGGATTGGCGAGGTGAAATTCTGCGAAGTGGGATTTGCGAGGTGGAATTGGCGAAGTGGAATTATGGGAAGTGGGATTACTGAAGTGGTATTCTGCGAAGTGGGATTGGCGAGGTGGAATTCTACGAAGTGGAATTTGCGAGGTGGAATTGGAGAGGTGGAATTCTGCGAAGTGGGATTGGCGAGGTAGAATTGCCGAAGTGGTATTAGCGAAGTGGAGAATCGACGAAGTGGGATTGCCGAAGTGGGATTAGCGAAGTGGAGAATCGGCGAAGTGGGATTACCGAAGTGGGATTAGCAAAGTGAAGAATTGGCGAAGTGGGAGTGCCATAGTGGATTTAGCAAAGTGGATCATTAGTGAGGTAGTAGCTTATTTAAAGAGAAGCAGTAGCCATTTCTTCCACGATAACTTTTTCTTTTTTCTTTCTTTCTTCTTCATTTCTTCTCCTATTTCTCTCCAATCTATTCCATTTATTTTCTAATGCACTAATACTCAGAATTAATATATTAAATCACTAAATTAACTCATTCAAAGGCTTAATCATCATTTCAAGCCCAAATCCTTCAAGAGCTCAGTTTTGAAAAAAATAAGGTGATTTTCTCCAAACTTCTTTTCTCTTTTTAGATTAATATTTTTGATAGTTAGAATAATTATTATGAGTTATATAGAGCCTATTACGAGCATTTAAGGCTATTAATTATGGTTGATATGGAAGATATGAGAATTTATGAATTTGATGAATAGTGACATAAATAGTGACTATGTTCATAATTTCAAATTTTCTTTAGGAGATAAATGAAATTGATGTTAGGAAACAATAATAGTGACTATAAGATGGTTAAAATTATAAGGAACCATATTATGTATTATTATTGAGGAAACCCTAATTTGTAGAATTTGGGGATTTGGATTAGTGTAATACCTGTCATTTTTTTGTTATTTTATTAATTGTATGTTTGTTGAATTGATTGAGAATATAACAATATTTTGAGGAATCCAGAATTCTGTATGCAGGGAGGAGTTTGTGAGGCTGATTTCATGATTTTAATGGAATAATTTGGTAAAGTGTAAAACATAAAAGTTATAGATTTGTACCTTGTATTTAAGTCTGTAAAACAGTTCTGTAAAATTTTATGTGTGTGAAGAGATATGCCTCCTTGAACAGGTCCTGTCTGGTTCATTATTTTCTGCAGGAATCTGAGAATATTTAATTTTTCTGGGAATGATTGAGATTGAATGAGCCAAAAGTGTAAACATAAGAAATGTTCCTTTATGTGTTATGTTATTGGTTATAAAATTTCACGGGAATTGGACAAGTATAGCTCAGTGGAGAGTGGAATTAATCAAACCTGTTTGGATAATTTTAGGCAGTAATGTCAGGGTGAACTTTAGAAATTCACCATAATTTGTGTAGATATCCTTTTGATTTGAATTTTGGATATGTTGGATCCTGAGTGTCTATTTTAAGCAACAAAAAGAATCAGAGAGTTTAGATGTCTGTAGCTCATTTGCGAGCTAGTTTAGTATGAGTTGACAAGGAAGGAGTTCTAGTTTGGTAGAATTTGCTATTTATGTGAAGTGGCATTACGAGACGGCAAATGCGAGGTAGCATTTGCGAGTTAGCAATGCAAACAGGTTGATTGGCGAAGTGGGATTGCCGAGGTGGCAATTGGTGAAGAGGAGAATCGGCGAAGTGGGATTGCTGAGGTGGCAATTCGCGAAGCAGAGAATAGGCGAGGAGATTGGCGAAGAGGCTTTGCCAAGGTGGCATATGTGAGGTGGAAATAGGTGAGGAGAGTTTGGCGAGGTGGCACATGTGAGGCGGCATATGTGAATTGGACTTGCGAAGTGAAAGTTGCGAAGTGGCATTTGCGAGCTGGCTTATGTGAAATGGTATGGCCGAAGCGGATTGGTGAGGCGAGCTGGCAAAGCGAAACTGAGAGGCAGTAGCCTATTTAACCAGTTACCTAGTAGCTTTTCTTTCACGATTTTTCTTTTTCTTTTCTTCATTGTTCTTCGTTTCTTTTCAAATTTGTTCCATTTATTTTCTAATGCATTAATATTCAGAATTAATGCATTAAATCACTAAATTACCACATTCTAAAGCATCAACCTTCATTTTCAAGGCAGATTTTTTAAGGAATAAGTTTTTGGAGAAATAAGGTAATTTCTCTTGAATTGTCATTCTCTCTAGATTAATAAAATTTTTGTAGTTAGGATAGTTAATTATGGGTATATAGGACCTATTTCAAGCATTTAAAGCTATTAATTATAATTAATATGGGAGAAATCAGAATTTATGGATTATCATGAATAGTGGCGTGAACAGTAAATTCGTAATTAATTTCAGATTTTCTTTAAACAGATGAATTAAATTGATGTTGGGAATAAAAAAAAAAAAAAACTATAAGATGGTTAAAATTATAAGAAACTTTATTATGTATTATTAATTGAGGAAACCCTAATTATGAGAATTTGGAGAATTTTTATAGGAGAAGAGGATTCAAGAAATTAAAGGAGAATTATTGATTTTATAAGTAATTGAGAGTAAATTGCTTTGAGGTAAGTATGAACATTGCATTTGCTTATTGCTTCCTTGAAATGATATGTCCAAGCATTCTTAATGTTCACCCTTATGATTCACATGTTATTTGACATTGTATTATTGAACTATTAAATGAAATTCCCATGATATTCTCAAACAGATGATAATTGTTTCATGTGATTACTATATATATCTTGTAAATGACTTGGTTATCTATCCTTGAACCAAGTTCATATGAAACCTATTTGTTAACTTGACTGAGTTTTTATATTATATGTTAATAGCCTTGTGACCAATCTGATTTCTTGTGAGATTATAACCATATGACCCTATGGATAGAACGCTCTTCCTAATGAGAGTAAATTCATTGGTCCGTTGTGCACTTTGGGAACCTAGCTGATAGGGTTTTTATCAGTATTCTACCTAGAGTGGACCATGAGCTCTAGTCGTATGCCTAGCCAAGCATGCATTTGTGATAAGGTAGCAAGGACTACCGATGCGCTCTATTGTGATAGGTAGCAAGGCTACTGATGCACTCTGCAGTTCTATCATGAGATTTGGCAGTGCTATTCGATTATGAGTACTTCTATTCTTGTAAGCATAACCATATGATAATTTCTTACCCATGTTCTTTGGATTGACCTTTCCTTTGGATTGATATATATGTATATATATATATTTCTTTTATATTGCATGTTCATATCTTATTGAGTTGAAGGCTCACTCCTCTTCTGTGGATTTCAGGTGATAGTGTAGCTCATGAGGGAGCTAATATAGAAGA
>CANXYC011330785.1:0-14940 GCA_948193065.1 Aleurites moluccanus
ACACAAATTATTCCAGATTTTTGGATAATTATTCTTAAAACTAAACTCTGCTCCCTAGTAATTAAATTCAACTAAAACTTACATTAACTAGCTACAATGGGTTAAAAAGAATTAAAATAAGTATAAATTATTTAATATTGCCCTTAATTAAATAGATAAAATATCAACTTAGCACCTTCTTAGTTAGAGTACCATGTAAAAGTTAATGTGCATATTGCCGACGATATTTACCCGCTACTTCGTCAATGAGGAAGCTCTATCAAATCACATCAATAGAAGACAATAGGAAGCATTTAGCTTATCAATGAACCATAGCTTTCAAATCAATTAAACAGTATTATAATTCAATAACTGTTAGCCAGTGGAATCGGCAAATGGAACAACAATAGATATAACAATCATGAAAGGTTTGGTATACATATTGGTTATCAAAGGATCAATGGTTGGCACAATTGGCTAGCCAATATCGCTGATGACAATGGCATTCAAGTGGTAGGCCTATGGATGAAACAAGTGATAGGCCTATGAAAAATGAACCAGGTATTTTAACAAACACTTGGTATGCAACATTCAATGGACAATTTGTTTAGGTTATGGTATAACATTAACATTGCCCATATAATCAACAATAAACTCACAATCAAGGATACACAATAGGCATTAAATATCCAACAATTAACATCATTCAATGGATCAAATTGGCTTAGGAAACATGAAGAAAAACTAAGCAAAAACCAATGGATGAATAGTACCATTGGGTTTGGCCTAACAGAAGAAAAAGAGGAGGATTCCAATCAACATTCCAAGGATTTAGACATATTAAATAATGCAAATTAAACTCACCTCACACTTTTAATTAGCTAGAAAAATTCATTTTCCACCATAAGTATCAAAAAAGGCAAAACACACAATCTTCTAATTCTTAATTTTCTACACAAAACTATTCATCAAATAACCTTCTATTAGCCTCCAATTAATATAATCTAAGCTAATTAGACATTAAACATCATCAATTTAAAGTTTGATAAAAGACAGCTTCAATTAGGGTTTGGAAAATTAGGGATTTTCTGCCAAATGCATCAATTGAAGCAATTAAGCACTAAACCCATCCAATTCAATATATAACACACTTAAATCAAGTATTTAATCAAATAAATCACTTTATTACCTTTGGATGATGACTTAAATGAATCCCTTTTGGTGTTGGTTCTTGAATTCCTTTAAGTTTCCAAGTGAAATAAGGTTAGGAAATAGAAGAAACTTAGTTGTTTTATGGTTTTCTTTAGGTTTTCCTTAGAAATTTGCTTGAAAATGGTGGGAGAAAGATAAAGGAATGGTTCATCCAAGCTTAAGAAAAGAAGAAGATGAACAAAAAAATGGCTAAGTGTTCCTTTTATAGTTGGAAGATTTGGCAAATTGCATTTTAGTCCTTAAGCTTTCCATTAATTAGACTTTGACCCCACATCCTTCTATAATTAATTCTGTCAATTCTATTGAGAATCAAGTTTCAAATTGGGAAATAAAATAGCTTATTTTTATCAGTAGTTTATCATTATATAGGTTTCAGAGTCATTCTAGGTCATGGATAGTGGATTTCCCAAAATACTCCTAAAGTTTCACTTATTTACGGTTTTGCTATTATGTTGATTTTCTAACATATTTAATACTTTTCCATACTTTCTTCATATAATTAGCTATAATTATTCTTAATCTCTTATTAACCCCTTAATTAAGAAAAATTAACCTAATTTGAATATGGTAAAAATTCTCTGAAATTCCTAACTATCATCGGCATTTTTGGTCTGATACTTAGGAAAATTGCTTAGTTACTGTAGCAAATATCTAGGGTATTATATTCTAACCCATTTAAATAAATTCATATTCAATTTTAAAACAAAAACATACATTAATGTTGGAACAGGAATGGATACTTGGCCTTCATCTCATGTTCGCTTTCCCAAGTACACTCCTCCATCAACTGATTCCTCCATAGGACTTTAACCATCAGTATCTTCTTAGTCCGTAATTACCGGACCTGTCGATCTACAATCTTTACTGGTAACTCCTCATATGACAAGTCTTCCTCTATTTCCATATCTTGAAATTCGAGTACATGTGATGGATCTGGCACCTACTTCTGTAGCATAGAAATATGGAATACCAAGTGCACATGACTTAGATTGGGTGGAAGAGCCAATTTGTATACAACATTACCGATCTTCTCTAGAATCTCAAATGTCCCAATATATCTTGGTGATAGCTTACCCTTCTTCCCAAATCTCATAACACCTTTCATAGGTGAAATTTTAAGAAACACATGGTCACCAACTGTAAAATGCACATCCTTCCGCTTCAGATCGGCATAACTCTTCTATCAACTGAAGGTTGTCTTCATTTGCTCTTTGATAATGGGCACCTTTTCCATTGTCTCTTTTATCAACTCTGGGCCTTCCAACTGTCTCACTTGGTTCCACCAACATACAGGAGACTGACATTTCCTACCATATAATGCCTCATAAGGAGCCTTCCCGATAAATAAATGGTAACTGTTGTTGTAGGAGAATTCAATCAACGACAAATACTGATCCCAATTTCCTTTGAAGTCTAGAACACATAATCGTAACATATCTTTCAATGTTTGGATAGTCCGCTTTGACTGTCCATCAGTCTAAGGATGAAATGTTGTGTTGAATAGTAGCTATGTACCCAATGCTTCCTGAAACTTTTGCCAAAACCGTGAAGTAAACTGTGTCCCTCTTTCAGATATAATCACCAATGGCACTCCATGAAGCCATACAATCTTATCAACATACAATTGTTCATACTGTACTGCAAAATAGCTAGTCTTCACTTCAAGGAAATGAGCAAACTTCGTCAACCGATCCACAATAACCCATATGGAATCATAGCCTTGTTTAGTCCTTGGTAAACCAACTACAAAATCCATAGTGATCTACTCCCATTTTTATTCTGGAAACTCTATCACTTGTAGTAATATAGATGGCTTCTGATGTTCAAACTTAACCTGCTGACAAGCTAAGCATGTGGACACAAATTTAACCATATCTCTCTTCATATTAGGCCATCAATAGACATCCCTCAAGTCATGGTACATTTTTGTAATTCCAAGATGTACATTGTAATAAGAATAATGGGCCTCTTTCATAATCTGATCCCGGAGTCCATCAATATCAGGTACATATAACCATTTATCACATTTCAATACACCATTATCAACTGTGAACCCTGAAGCTTTGTCATTCTGAATATCTTCTTTTAACTTTAAAAGATATGGATTCTTATCCTGTGCCACCTTAATATCATCAATCAACAGTGGTTTAACCTGAAATTGGGCTATTAGAGCCTGGTTTTGATCCTGGGATCCCAATTCCAATTTCATTCCCATATCAATGAGCTCTTTATTCTTACAAATTAAAGGCCTTCTGGATACTGAAATATGAGCTAAACTGCCCATAGACTTCCGGCTCAATGCATCTGCTACCATATTGGCTTTTCTCAGATGGTGAAGGATTTCACAATCATAATCCTTTAATAGTTCAACCCATCTTCACTACCAGAGATTCAGATTCTCCTGTTGCAGAATATACTGCAGACTCTTATGATCAGTATATATCTCACATTTAGCCCCATACAAATAATGTCTCCAGATCTTCAGTGCAAAATCATTGTTGTCATCTCTAAATCATATGTAGGGTAATTTATTTCATGCTTCTTTAATTGTCATGAAGCATAAGCAATCACTCTTCTATTTTGCATAAGTACACATCCCAATCCAACTATGGAGGCATCAAAGTACACCGTGAATTTATCATCTTCTGTTGGTAAAGCTAATACTGGAGCACTTGTGAGACAAGTCTTCAAGGTCTGAAAATTATTCTCACATTCATCTGTCCATTGAAATTTCTCCTGTTTCCTGGTCAACTTAGTCAATAGAGCTGTAATTTTGGAAAATCTTTTACAAATCGCCTGTAATATCCAACAATTCTGAGAAAACTGCAGACTTTTGAAAAATTGGTAGGCCGGGGCTAAATTGCAACTGCTTCAACCTTCTGAGGATCAACCTTGATACCATCTTTACAAATAACATGCCCCAGAAAACACAATTCAATTAACCATAATTAGCATTTTGACAGTTTAGCATACAACTGATTCCCCCCGAAGTATCTATAATATAATCCTCAGATGCTCTGCATGCTCCTCCTCACTTCTAGAATAGATAAGTATGTCATCAATGAACACTATGATAAACTTATCTAAGTATGGCTTGAATACCCTATTCATCATATCTATGAATACAGCTGGTGCATTAATCAACCTGAATGGCAATACCAGGAACTCATAATGTTCATACCGGGTTCTAAAAGTAGTCTTGGGTACATCTTCCTTCTTAATTTTCAATTGATGATACCCAGATCTCAAATCAATCTTTTAGAAGTGACTGGCACCTTGTAATTGGTTAAACAGATCATCAATCCGAGGTAGTGGATATTTGTTTTTCACAGTCACCTTATTCAGTTGCCGGTAATCTATACACATCCTCAATGAGTCATCTTTCTTTTTCACAAATAGTACTACAGCACCCCATGGAGTACTGCTTGATATGATAAATCCTTTATCCAACAATTCATATAGTTCCACCTTCAACTCTTTCAATTATGTAGGTGTCATTCTGTAAGGAGGGATGGATATAGGATTAGTGCCTGGATACACCTCAATCTCAAACTCAAACTCCCTATTTGGGGGTTGCCCTGGCAAATCATCAGGAAAAAATCAAGGAATTCTCGGACTACAGGTATCAGATCAATCCTTGTTGAAGTCTTCTATACATCCATCACATGTGCCAAAAACGTTGTATAACCCTTCCTTATCATTTTCCTAGCCTAGATAGCAGAAATAAAATTGATTCTAGATTCACATTTATCTCCCTAGAACTCAAATTATGGTTGTCCCTCTGGCTGAAATTTAATCTTCTTCTCATAGCAATCAATAACTGCATGTTGAGTTATTAACCAATCCATACCAAGTATCACATCAAGCTCTAACACTGGCAATTCTATCAAGTTAACAAGCAGGACATTATCATCAATTTCAACTACACAGCCCGGGTAAAAATACTTCACTTTTATACTCTCCCCCATAGGTGTGGTTATCTCTAATGGTATACTCAATAACTGTCTCTCCTTATTCAACTTAGGTACAAATATAGGTGAAACAGAGGAGTGTGTAACATCAGAATCAAATAATGCTTCTGCTAATTCATTCTATATTAAAATCATACATGTGACTGCATCATCAGCTCTTTGTGCCTTCTAGGTATTAACAGCAAAAACTCGCACCTAACTTCTGCCTGCTGAGGCCTGACTGCTGCTCAGTGTCTAACCTCTGCCTCTACCCCTAACTGGAGCCTCTCTGGTAACATTATGGCTCATCTGTGTTGTTTACTGAGACACTTTAATGGAAGGCTATTGTTCACCCCACATTGGACATCTATTAATGAAGTGCCCATATTTCAGACAGGCACCTGATTGTCATCAACATTCTCCTCTGTGTCTTTTATCACAGAAACTATAGATAAGCACACTGGACATCTGAGTCAAGGGTCTGGATAAACCCTGAGAATAGCCTGATGTTGGCTGCACTAGAGGACCCCTACTCTGAGTCCTCCTCTTCTGGCAACTTGATGGAAGTTTTTTTATCAAATCTAGGCACTGACTCTGTTTGTCTTAGTTGGGAGCTACTGTCCCCTCTTCTACTCTGTGTATCAGGTCCACCCTTCCTCTTCTGATCTCTTTGTCTTATACTTTTCCTCCATCTGATTGGCCTTATTAATAATAGTAGTCAGAGATGTGAATTCAGTAGCAAGCAGGGCATTATGCAGTGAGGCATGTAGTCCTCTCCTAAATCTACTAATCAAATCTGCCTCAGTAGGAGTAATCCAAGTAGCATATTTGCTCAACCTGATAAACTCATCAACATATTCTTCAACAGTCATGTTACCCTGCTCCAATTGCTCTGAATTAGATTCCTAGTCCTCACCCCTTCTGTTAAGAACTCATCTATAAGAGCTTGTATGAACTCTGCCTATGTGGGAGGTGATCACCCTATAATCCGAGCTTCATGTGTCTAGAAAACCATGTTAAGGCTTTCCCTTTTAGTAATAAACCAATCAGTTCTACTGCTCTAGCATCTAAACAAGGTAGTCTCCTAACTACCTTCCCGATCTGCTCCAGAAAATCATTAGGCTCCTTGCCCTTGTCACCTCTAAACTCAGGCAGATTAAGCTTCAGAAAGTTAAACATAGTAACACCACCCTCATTAATAAGTCGGTAGCTTCCCTAAATAATAGGCTCGCCAGGAACAACTACTGGTTGTACTGGAGCTGGAGCAGTAGGTACAACAGCTGGTGCAACAAGAGGTGGTATTGCTGCTGGTGCTGGTGGCGACATATTTTGTCTCTCCTGCCTCATTTCCTGAATTTCCCAATGTAATTCCATCATCCCCTGCATTATTTCCATCCTCCATGGATCATCACTCATCTCTGTTTCTTTTTTCCTCCATTGGGATCTGAAAGGCTCCTCTATCATTTCTCTGACTAGAGACTCGTTAAAGGCTACCTCTGCCTCTCTGCTAATATCTATGTCTTTGTCATCTAACATAACTGTCACTACAGAAAATAGAAAATAGAAAACAAAAACAACAAATTCAAAATGATACAGAAACGCAAAACACTCTTATATACTTGATGAATACAACAAAAGAAGGAACAGGAATTCTAATGCTCCATGGTTTACTTAAGTCTATTAATGTTGTATCTAGTTACTATTCATATATACCTATGCTCTGATACCACCTCTGTCACGCCTCGATTTTGGAACATGACGGTCCTAGGATGCAGGAGATGCCAGAGGTGATCGGCATCCGTAGAATCCAGTATCATATCAATAAATATTTACTATCTCAATATTAACCAATTAATCACTTAATATACATTATGTATTTTATTACCCTGTAGTATGTTATTCTACAATTTGTTGTGCTATTGTCTGTAATCATTATCATTACATGCCATATCGATATTTAACCTCCATATAATATCATAAATTCATATACACAACCTAACTATGCCATATACATAACCTATGGAGCAGCTAATAATATACACAAAATACAGTGTTCAAAATAATTACACTGTCAATACAAATTGCAGAAATCTAGAGAGGAACAAAAGTCTGAATTTTTCCTTCTACTCTGAACCTGTAAAATGGGAAACAACTAAAGGAATGAGTATAAATGCTCAGTGAATCTAATATGCATCATTTCAGATAAAGGTTAGGTAAGCAGTAAAAATATTAGGTAATAAATCAATAAATGATAATGTTGCACATTGAATAACAAAATGAAGAACAAGTATCAGAATCAAAGGTGTGGAAACAATAAATGGATCAACAATACTCATATCATGTAGATAAGACAGATAATGAGCCATAAACACATATAATCTCATATCATATACATAAGCCTGATCAGTTCTTATAGCTAGGGTAGTTAACCCTTCCTAACTAGGGTAATATGCAAAAGTCAATGTGCACATTGCGACGCTATTTACTCGCTACCCCGTCGGTGAGGAAGATCTTTCAAATCACATCATATTCAATTAAGGAATGGAACAAGTCAATAGAACACAATAGGAAGCATTTAGCTTATCAATGAACCATAGTTTCAAATCAATTAAACAATATTGTAATTCAATAACTGTTAACCAATGGAATAGGCAAATGGAACAACAATAGATATAACAATCATGAAAGGTTTGGTATACATATTGGTTATCAAAGGATCAATGGTTGGCATAATTGGCTAACCAATGTCGCTGGCGACAATGACATTCAAATGGTAGGCCTATGGATGAAATAAGTGATAGGCTTATGAAAAATGAACTAGGCATTTTAACAAACACTTGGTATGCAACATTCAATGGACAATTTGTTTAGGTTATGGTGCAACATTAACATTGCCCATATAATCAACAATAAGCTCACAATCAAGGCTACACAATAGGTATTAAATATACAACAATTAATATCATTCAATGGATAAAATTGGCTTAGGAAACATGAAGAAAAACAAAGAAAAAACCAATGGATGAATAGTACCATTGGATTCGGCCTAACATGAAGAAAAATAAGAGGATTTCAATCAATATTCCAAGGCATTAGGCATGTTAAATGATGCATATTAAACTCATCTCATACTTCCAATTAGCTAGAAAAATTTATTTTTCACCATATGCATTAAAAAAGGCAAAATACACAATCTTCCAATTCTTGATATTCTATACAAAATTATTCATCAAATAACCTTCCATTAGCCTTCAAATAATATAATATAAGCTAATTAGTCATTAAACATCATCAATTTAAAGTTTGGTAAAAGACAACTTCAATTAGGATTTGGGAAATTAGGGATTTTCTACCAAATGCATCAATTGATGCAATTAAATACTAAACCCATCCAATTCAATTTCTAACACACTTAAATCGTCTATTTAATCAAAGAAATCACTTTATTACCTTTGGATGATGACCTAGATGAATCCCTTTTGGTGTTGGTTCTTGAATTCCTTTAAGTTTCCAAGTGAAATAAGGTTGGGAAATGGAAGAAACTTAGTTGTTTTATGGTTTTCTTTAGGTTTTCCTTAGAAATTTGCTTGAAAATGGTGGGAGGAAGACAAAGCAATGGTTCGGCCAAGCTTAAGAAAAGAAGAAGATGAACAAAAAAATGGCTAAGTGTTCCTTTTATAGTTGGAAGATTTGGCAAATTATATTTTAGTCCTTAAGCTTTCCATTAATTAGACTTTGACCCCACATCTTTCTGTAATTAATTTAGTCAATTTTGTTGAGAATCAAGTTTCAAAGTAGGAGAATGAAATAGCTAATTTTTATCTATCGTTTATATATAGGTTTCAGAGTCATTCTGGATAATAGACAGTGGGTTTTCCAAAATGCCCTTGAAGTTTCATTTATTTATGGTTTTGCCATTATGTTGATTTTCCAATATATTTAGTACTTTTCCATACTTTCTTCATATAATTAGCTATAATTATTCTTAATCTCTTATTAATCCCTTAGCTGAGAAAAATTAACTTAATTTGAATACGGCAAAAAATTTTCGAAATTCCTAACTATCGTTGGCGTTTTCGGTCCGATACTTAGGAAAATTGCTTAGTTATTATAGCAAACATCTAGGGTATTACATCATATAACATTAAGCTACTTATTTCTTAAGGGAGAGAGTTAAGAACATGAGCTCCAATAGACAAAGTGCTTTTTAAGTGGGTGAGCCAATAAGTGCAAGAGTTTGCTTCTCTACAAAAACGTGTTATGTCCACCATCCAATCTCTCTTGAGGAGATTATTAATGTCCTTTTCAAGGCTAGACAGACCATTAGTTATGCACTCCTCACTCAAAATCAACTTTACTATGCTCAAACTATCTGATTCCACCAGGACTTTCCTAAAGCCTTTAACTCAAGCCATTGTTAAACCCATATATATACCCCAAAGCTTATCCATAGAGATAGAGCAACCTCCCAAATTGATGGCATAACCACCCAAACAAGCTCTTGTATCAGACTTAATCAAAACCCTAGTAGAAGCTATATTTGTTGTTTTATTAAAGGACTCGTTAGAATTTAGCTTACACCAATCCATTTGAGGTGCAACCCAACCAATCATACGAGTGACATCCAACCTCCCTACCTTAGGTGCAACGTTCAAAATAGCAGCAACATTAGTCACCTCCTTTTAGGGGTGGTATCGGTTCGATTTAGTCAGTTTTAAAATTTTTATCAAATCAAATCAACCCTTTTGGTTTGAAAATTCTTTAAAACTAAATCAAATTATCATAGTCAAACTGTTAGTTTAGTTTGGTTTGGTTTGATCGCCTTTAGTTTGTTAGTTTCAAACTAAAGATATTTTTTTTTATAAACCATCATTATTTTATTATAAATTTAGGAAAAAAATTACTGACAAAGTGTCGATGATAAAAAAAATCCCAAAAATAATTTAATATACAATACCAAACTTGTCTATCTCATTAATTAACACATCCATAACTTGTCTTTTTTTTCTCAAGAATTAAATTATTGTTTTTTTTTAATTTATCTTTAGTTAATTTTTTATAAATAGTCATTTTTTATAAATTTTAAATTAATGTTAGATTAAAAAAATTATGCAAGTGTATATAAAATTAAACCAAACATATTTAATTATAATATATATATAACTTCAATTTGATTCGGTTTGAAATCAAGAAAAATGTTCAAACTGCAAATTAAATTGAATCTTTGATTTACTCTATTTTTTAAATTAAATCCAAACTATTAATTTTGATTGAGTTAATTACGATTTTCCCCCTGTAGAATGACCCAATATACTAATTCCTTCTTGACCTTTCAAAAATACACTAACTCCCCCCTCATAAATGTCACAATATACTACTATACTCTTCCATCCAATTTTGTTATTATTCAAACCTAAAATGGTCAACAATTGCAGTAAAAAAATAGAAATGTGATTGTACTTTTTTTTTAATTAATTACATCCTATTTTTACTTTAATTTTTTTTTTTAGGTTAAAAAATATATTTTTATATTTTTTGACAACTTTAAAAATAAAATAAATAAAAATATTTTTTATTTTATTTTTTAAAAAATAAAAATTTGAAAATAAAAAATAAAAAATATTTTAAAAAAAATATATTTATTTTTTATTTTTAAATTTGTCAAAAATATGAAAATAAATTTTTTATTTGTATTAAAAAATTTAAGAACAAATAATTTAATTTCTACTTAAATTATTTTTTAAAATAAAAAATAAAAAATATTTTTTAAAAAATATTTTTGTTTATTTTTTTATTTTTAAATTTGTCAAAAAATATGAAAATAAATTTTTTAACCCTACAAAATATTTTTTAAAGCAAAAATTGAATGTAATTAATTAAAAATAAAAGATAAGGACATTTCTGTCTTTTTATAGCCTTTGTTGACCATTTTAGGGTTGACTAATGGTAAAATTAGACGAAAAGGTGTACTAGTATAACAAGACATTCATCAGGGAGAAGTTAGTGTATTTTTGAAAGGTTATAGGAGACTTAGTGTATTGGGTCATTCTACAGGGGAAAAATAGTAATTAATCCATTTTGATTTGATTGATCAATTTAATTCTATTTGGTCAGTTTGGCTTCCATCCCTACTTCCTTTGCAAATATAGTCACTAGCTAAACTAGGTATGCCATCAAGTACAAATTCTCATCGAAAATTTTAGCATTTCTCCATAGCCATATTTTCCAATAAGTGATCCCAAAAATGATTTGCCAAGGAACCCCTTCAACCATGTCTTCAGTATTGTCCAAATTAGATAGTAATCAATCTTCAAAGTTTCTGTCAAGGAACCTCTGAGAGTGTTGAATGTGAAGTACCAGATAGCTCTATATCCTCCTTACATGGATACAATCTCTTAAAATGTGACTTATAGATTCATCTCCAAGGGAGCAGGTTTCGCACGTAGCAGTTGGGCTAAGATGAGGTCTCATCCTTTCCATATTAGTAAGAAGTCTCCGATGTAAATATAATAGGAGGAATATTTTGTTTCTTTATGGCCCGTTCCACTGCCACATCTTCCAACATTTTGAATCCCACTAATTCCAGATATCATATGAGATGGATTTTGCTGCTGAGTTAACTGTAAAACAACCATTCTTGGACATACTCCAAAAGAGCCGGTCCTGACCTCTATCACATCAGGTGGCTTGAAAGCTGCGATTTGAGGAGCCTCTGTGGCAAAAGAAACTTAACAAAGGTCCTCTAATTCTAGCTACCTAAATCATTTACAGTATCTACTACTGATAATCTAAGCAAATCCTGGGGAAACGCGGCTACTGCATGATTGATCAAGGACACATTATCCTCCAACCAAACATCAAACAAAAAATTAACTTGTTGTCCATTCCCAAGAGTCCACCGCCTGCTAGAAGACAAATTAGGCTCAACCATCAC
Source organism: Aleurites moluccanus (assembly GCA_948193065.1). Taxonomy (NCBI): domain Eukaryota; kingdom Viridiplantae; phylum Streptophyta; class Magnoliopsida; order Malpighiales; family Euphorbiaceae; genus Aleurites; species Aleurites moluccanus. Next base: position 12,076 of record CANXYC011330785.1, read on the forward strand.
AATTCCTCTCCAAAGTCAAGATAAATTTTTCTTTTCATTAAAACCAAGATTAGAACCCTATAAAGTGCAATATTTACTTTATAGAACTTTAACCCATAAAGCTTCTGGTCGAACCAATGTATTCCAAGCCAACTTCATTAGGAAAGAGTCATATGTAACTCTAAGATGTCTTAATCCCACACCCCATAACTTTTAGGCTGACACATTTGATTCCAATTAACTGAAGAAGTCGAAACCCTTTGTGAGAAACCTTTCCAAATAATCATTCTACAAATATTTTCAATAAATTGACAAATCACCATAAGAAGGGATGTAGATTGCATTACATATCCTGGAATGGCCATAAAAACTGATAGTGCAAGAGTAATTCTACCAGCCAAAGACAGATGCTTGGTTTGCAAGCTAGACAACTTCTTCCTAACCTTGTCCACAATATAAGAGTAATCACTCTTGCAAACTCTCGCATGAATAATTGGAACTCTAAGATATTTACCCAAATTTTCAATTAGAGAAAATCTACAATCTTAGACTTACAAACCTTTTAGCCTGAAGCACTATAAAACGCCTCATTAACCTTATGCATCTCTTTAACTTGAATAAGGGAAGCTTCTGCAAATAATACCATATCATCCGGAAAAAAAAAAAAAAAGATTTGAGATTAACAAGGCTCCACGAAAAATGCAGATTGGCTTCCAGAAACTGTCACACCCCGACTCCAGTGGTGCAACGGTCCTACGATAAGGGTAGGCTTAACGCCACCATAAACCCGTAAAACACTCATAACCTGGATCTCGTTCATACTTTATATACATATTATATACATATATCATTATAATATTCATTCCTATGATTTATGTAACCATACTTCATTCATTTATATTCATTATCATGTAATTTCCTCTTGTTCCTTACTGATTAAAAGATACATCCCACATTACTAAGGAACAAGGGCAGCCCAAAATGTAACAGTTCAGACATCAAATTAATACCATCCTCCATATCTAACTACGGAGCTCTAGAGTATACTCCTTATACATACAATACCATAGTACAATTCAATAAATATATATCAAAATAATTACAATGATGGCTTCTTGGAGGAATAAATTAAGAAGCTCGGTCTTCTATATTAGCTTCCTTTCAAGCTACACTATCACCTGAAATCTACAGAAAAGGAATGAACCTTCAACTCAGTAAGATATGAACATGCTATATAAAGATCAATCCAAAAGAAAGGTCAATCCAAAGAAACATGGGTAAGAAAATATCAGATGGTTATGCTTGCAAGAATAGAAGTTCTCACAATTGAATAGCACTGTCAAATCACATGATAGAACTGCAGAGTGCATCAGTAGCCTTGCTACCTATCACAACAGAGTGCATCAGTAGTCCTTGCTACCTTATCGCAAATGTATGCTTGGCCAGGCATACGCCTAGAGCTCATGATCCCCTCTAGGTGGAATATTGATAAAAACCCTATCAGCTAGGTTCCCACAGTGCACAATGGACCAATGAATTTACTTTTATTGGGAAAAGCGTTTTATTCATAGGGTCATATGGTTACAATCTCACAAGAAAACATATTGGTCACAAGACCATCAACAGATAATATAAATTCAGTCAAGTTAACAAACAGGTTTCATATGAACTTGATCCAAGAATCGATGACCAAGTCATTTACAATATATACATGGTAATCATATGAAACAAATTGTCATTTTGTTTGAGAATATCTTAGAAATTTCAATTGATAAGTTGGTAATACAATATCATATAACATGTGAATCATATATGTGAACATAAGGAAGGTTTGGACAATTCATTTCAAAGAAACAATATACATATGCAATGTTCATACTTACCTCTAATCAATTTATCCTCAACTACTTGTATAATCAATAAATCTCCTTTAATTTCTTGAATCCTCTTTTCCTATGACATTTTCCCAAATGCTCAAAATAAGGGTTTCCTCAATCAACAATATATAATATGATTCTCTAAAATTTTAATCATCTTACAGCCTCTATTATTTTTTCCTAACATCAATTTAATTAATCTCTTAAGAAAATCTGAAGTTTAAGAATCTGCTTACTATTCATCAAATTCCATAAATTATGATATCCTGAATATTAATCAAAATTAATAGTCTTAAATACTTATAATAGAGTCTATATACTCATATAGATCTATTTTATCTATCAAAAATTCTTAATCTAAGGAGTAAATGATGTTTGGAGAAAATTACCTTAATTTCCCCAAAACTGAATTCCTAAAGAATCTAACTTGAGAATAATGATCACAGCCTTAATGTCACACCCCAACTCCAGTGGTACGACGGTCATAGGACAAGGGTAGGCTTAAGGCCACCATAAACCCGTAGAACTCCCACATTCTGAATCTCACATACAATCATATTATAAATTCAAATCATACTATGACATATCAAAATCCATTTAAGCATAAATCGTTTCTTTACTATATCATTCCATATCTTTCTCTTGTTCCTTAATGATCTAAAGAAGACATCTCTCATCAAAGAGGAAAAAGAGTATCCAAAGGATAACATTCATACATCAATATTCTATCATTCCCAAAAGACTAACTACGGAGCTCTAGAATGTACACCAATACATATGATATCACAATATCATTAATAATTATACAAAGTATCTCAAAAGAATAATTACAATAAAGCTTCTTCGAGAAAATAAGTCAAGAAGCTTGATCTTCTCTGCTAGCTCCCTTACGAGCTAAACTATCACCTGAAATCCACAGAAGAGGAGTGAGCCTTCAACTCAGTAAGATATGAACATGTAAAAGAAAGGGGTGCATATACATACTTATATCAATGCAAAATTTAGGAGA
>CANXYC011331178.1:0-30896 GCA_948193065.1 Aleurites moluccanus
TTTATTTATTTTAATTTTAGAAAAGTATAGTTAAATAAAAATTAATTATTTCAATTTAATAAAAAGTAATTTTAAATTAAAAATAATATTTTTTTTTAATTTTAAATAAATAAAATAATTAATTTTTATTTAGTTATTAATTTATTTATTTTTATATTTTTAATTTAAAAAAATACTTTTTTGTAAATAAATAAAATTTTAGAAATTAAATTATAATTTGCCAATTACTTTTTAAATTCTTGTGGGGCAGTGAGAAAAGTCAACGGTTAAAAGGTCGAGATCATAAATTTTAATAACGTTAGGGTCAAAATTATATCTTAAAAAATATTAAATGCTAATATGCTCATAGAGCTAAACGACAGATTGACTATTTATTATAAAAAATTTGGAACATATAAAGAGGAGTCCATTAGAGATGTTATTAGTTAGATGTACTAATCATGCCAAATCATGTATTAACCAATAATGATTTAACACATAAGCATATGTTAATTAGTACAATATGCACCTAAAATCTAAATAGCTATTTACCATATTCATCTCAAGGCGTGGTTAATGCATAACAGGTAGAGCATTATTGATTAGTGATAATTAAGGTAAAATTTTTTCAGTTAGGTGAGACTTTTACTCAGCAGTGCCAATGCAAGTTCAAATCTGAATTCGGGTTTTAGGAAAAAATAAATAAATCATGAATTAGCTTAGTTGTGAATTTTCTTTTTTTAATTTTTTACTATTTTGTCTCAATTGCTGTCTATTGTTTCATGCTCTCTAATAGTGCTCTTGGTGGATAAATGTTAATAGGAAGTTGTTGGTCATTCTCTGCAACTGGTGCTATAGAAGGAATAAATGCCATTGTCACTGGAGACCTCATTAGTCTTTCTGAACAAGAACTTGTAGATTGTGATTCAACCAATTATGGATGTGATGGAGGCTATGTGGACTATGCTTTTAAATGGGTTATTAACAATGATGGAATTGATACAGAAATTGATTATCCTTACACTGGTGTTGATGGTACCTGCAACTCCACCAAGGTTTTGTTTGTTTCTTTCTTTTCTGTACTAAAATTCCTCAAAATCTTAATCCCTAATTAATCATATTTAGCATGTCTCTTTGTCTTTGTTTAGGAGGAAAGAAAAATTGTGTCCATTGATGGGTATGAAGATGTAGCTGAATCAGATAGTGCTCTGTTGTGTGCTACCGTTCAACAACCTATTAGTGTGGGGATGGATGGTTCTGCAATTGATTTTCAATTGTATAAAAGTGTAAGTCGTTCTGTTCATTTTATTTGAGTACCATTAAAAGAGATGCCATATAAAGTGTTTGATAAAATGAAAATGATGTGATCAGGGAATCTATGATGGTAGCTGCTCAGATAATCCAGATGACATTGATCATGCAGTTTTGATTGTTGGTTATGGCTCTGAAGATGGTGAAGATTATTGGATAGTGAAGAATTCATGGGGTACAGAATGGGGTATGGAAGGATATTTCTATCTAAGAAGGAATACTGATTTAGAATATGGTGTTTGTTCTATTAATGCAATGGCCTCATATCCTACTAAAGAATCCTCTGCACCATCTCCATCTAGTCCTCCTTCACCGCCATCACCCCCTCCACCACCACCCCCTCCTCCACCACCATCACCGCCACCACCTCCACCTTCACCGCCAACACCAGTGCCTCCAACTCCCTCTCCTTCACCAAGTAAATGTGGGGACTTTTCTTATTGTCCAAGTGATGAGACATGTTGCCTTTATGAATTCACTGAAGTCTATGGTTGCTGTCCTTATGAAAATGCTGTATGCTGCACTGGAACTGAATATTGCTGCCCCAGTGATTACCCCATTTGTGATATTGATGAAGGACTTTGCCTCCAGGTAAGAATTCATAATCTTCAAATATTCAAGAATTGCCTGTGTCAAGCTTAAAATACAAGCCATTATATCAAAATCTTTACCCTTACAATTCAACTAATGATTTTTGTCTTAGTAATACTGGAGTCGTCTATGGATTACTTGTTCGAATCCAGTCAAAATCTAATTAGAAAAAAAAAATTATAATTTAGGAATATAATTATTCCATTGTTTATTAAATACATTGTGTGTGTGTGTGTGTGATAGAGCCAGGGAGATTACTTGGGAGTAGCTGCGAAGGAAAGGCATAGGGCTAAGCACAAGTTCCCCCGGAATAAGCAGGAGCAAAGCAAAAGAGAAACAACATACAAACCTGTCCTGTGGAAGAGAAATCCTTTCGCTGCAATTCGCTGAAAATGATCCCTTGAGAATTTGAAGTTTTTCTCATTGCAAATTGTTGAATGATGCTGCTACTAGGAACATATTGTTTATGCACATTAAATCTATGTAGCAGGCAAAAGTAGATAAAGAAGACAAGATTAAGGGGAAATTGTGATTGATGTTCCAATTGGATGGCCAAGTAAAAGAGCAATTTGATTTTTCTTCAAGCACTTATTTTCCATGGTTTTAGCTTTTTGCAAGCCAAATTTAGTATTGTTGTCAAGGCTTTGTATTATACTGCATTATGTGGGTTATAATTAAAATAATTGAACCGATTTCCAATTTCAAATAGCTGATCTACCCGAGGACAAGCACTGCGGAGAAGTGAAATATAGAAGGGCATTAAATAGAAAATTTTCTAAAAAACATTTTGCAAGAATACTTTTTGCATCCTATTCTAATTAATTCAAACTTGAATTGGAGTGTTATATTAAAAATAAAAATAAAAATAGCAAGACTTATGTTACATAAAAGAAAAAAGGTGTAAATATGAACTTTTAAAAAAAAATATATATTAAATATTAAATATTAACTATTATAAAGTGCAATATGTGTTATAATAAAAAATAGAATTAATTATGATTTTTTCTTATAAAATGATTCAATACACTAATTTATTCTTAATTTATCAAAAATACAATAACTCCTCCAGGTAAATATTATAATATACTACTAAACTCTTTCGTTCAATTTTACTATTAATTAACTTTAAAATGATCAACAAATGCAGTAAAAAAATAGTAATATTTTACTATTTATTTTTAATTAATTACATCATATTTTTTCTTTAAATTTTTTTTTTAGGATTAAAAAATATATTTTTATATTTTTTGAAAATTCTGAAAATAAAATAAATAAAAATATTTTTTATTTTATTTTTGAAAAATAACAAATAAAAAATAAAAAATATTTTTACTTTTTATTTTCAAATTTATTAAAAATATGAAAATAATTTTTTTATTTGTATTAAAAAATTTAAGAAGAAATAATTTAATTTCTTCTTAAATTATTTTTTTAAAATAAAAAATAAAAATATTTTTTAAAAAATATTTTTATTTATTTTTTATTTTGAAATTTATTAAAAAATATGAAAATAAATTTTTTAACCCTAAAAAATATTTTTTAAAGCCAAAATAAAATGTAACTAATTAAAAATAAAATGTAATATTAAATTTATCATATATTTTTTTTAAAGATTATATTCAATTTATCATAATTTTTTTCATTTTAATTAATATATAGTTAATTGATCATAATTGTTTTAATTTATATTTAATTAATTATAAAATTAATAAAATATAATAAATTTTTAATTGATTAAATATATATATATATTTTTGAAAATGACGGAGATAGATATAATATATTAGGCTTATAATAGGGAGAAAGTGAAAAAAGACAATGAAAATTTTGGGTTTTCTTTTTTAACTGTGCACTTCCTTCTCCAACGCCACCACTGCAGATCTCGATGAGAATTCAAACAGCCCCATCATAGCCACTGTAGATCTCAATAATCAAATTCTTGAGTTTTTTTGAATCCAATAATTTATTGATCTGGGTCTTATCAAGATTGAAATATGCTGCAAGAGAAGTCGATGAGGAATTATTCTTTGAATTTTGGCTCTCTTTTTGCTGATTTTGATTCAACAGGGGAATTTTGATTCAATAGCCCGTTTTGTTTTTTTCTTTTATAATTTTTTACTTTCTAAAAAAAAAACTAAGCTAGATTTTCATGGGGATTACGAAAATTCACGTGAAATTCATGTGTAATTATGTCAGATTAACAAAATAAAAAAGTGAAGTTCACATGCGTTATATATCATTATGGATTAATGACATTAAGGCTGTGAATCCCAAAACATTAACAGCGCAAAATATTAAAATTCGAGCTGTCCCAAAATTTTCTGTACAGTTATACACATCTTGCTTTGCACGGCCGTGTGCCACTTTTCCACCACTAATCTTTTTTTCTTGTTTCTTTGCTTCTGATTTATTTCCAAATGAGTTTTCCACTTCGCTTTACTTGAAATTGCTTAAAAATCTTCCAAAAAATCTAAGAAAACTTGAAACAAACTATAAACATAAAAATTTAATAAAAATAAAGATATTTCACACTCTTCGCTTTCCATTTCTCTTCTGCCAAAACTAATTCAGTATATTACCAAAAAGACACAGAAAAAGGACAAAAAAAAAAAAAGAATTGCTAACAATAATGATTTGTAATGGCTCCAAGACAAGTACTTAAAAAGATCTCACTCACTCCAATGTTCTAATGGTTTTGTTTCAACATACATAATAGTCAGATATTCTCAAGTACTCAGCCTTAGTATATGGCCTTCCTCAATTTTGTATTTATAATTCTTTATATATTTTAGCACTAAGAAAGTGAAAGCTTAGTGCTAATTTCTTCTGTGCTTCTACAAGTCTTATTCTCTTGCATTCGGACTCTCTGGCTTAGGCTCAGCTGCAAGTCTGGTAACCATTCCTTATCCTTCAACACTTTATCTTCATTTAACTGCCACCAAGAAAATTAAATCACACTAATTATGATTTATTCTTCAATTATATCATATATATATATAAGCATGATTAAGAAACTGTTTGACGCTAAAAGTAAAACCTTTTTTTTTTCTGGAGTATCTTTTTTATTAGATGTCGGAAAAAATAATTTAAAAGTTTATTAATTGTTTTATTATTAGAATATGTTTAATTAATAAATTTTAATAAAGATTTGTTCCCAATGGCAACTAAATAATGGTACCAAATAAAACTCAAATATGACACAAATCTCTAAATTGTTCCCAATAATTTCTTGTTTATTACCTCAAGTCGAAACGGGGGCTCAAATGATGCTTTAAAGCAATTGTAATCGATGATAGAATTGTGGGAGTCGAATAAAGATTGCTTAACCATGGTGTTTTTTCCAACTTCTCCTCCATGATCAAATTGTTTCCAATAGCAAGTTGCCCCAGTTGATCTTTGTAAGTTGCCAATATGATGTGCTTCAGATTCAGAGCAGGCATTAGGCCAGGTGGTAATATCTGTGGGATTTTTCATAACCTTCCATCGATTTTTAACCATTTCCATAGGAGGCCATCGCCTTTCCTCAAGAAATCGACTAGGTCTTAAAGGTCCCATTCGCATTGTCGTATCCAATACTTGCTGATGAAGATCATTGCTTGTCAAAGCATTTATTTGCCTTCTTCCATCATGTTGCTGAGAACTCCAATTTTGGTGCCTACATTTTAACAAGAAAAAATTCATATTCAAATAGTTTTTTATTAGGAATTGTTAAAGCAAAGAGAAACTGTCAAGATTTGAACTCTTAGTCATAAGACATATACTCGATCATTGATCATTTAATATTAATCTCGACAACTTTATATTAATCACTTGAAACAAAAAGTGTACAAGAATTTCTCTAATTGAATATGTAGCACTTACCTTGTGAAGCTTGTTTTGAAATTAAGTGGTCTCTTGGAGAAGGAAGAGTGCAAAAGATTGTGACCAAAAGTAGTGTTATTGCGATGAGTAAAATTTCTAGCTAAAACAATTCCACCATTCTCGATTCTGAAATGTTGTTGAGGAGCTGCTGTTATTTGGTGTGGCATGACTGGATTAGTGCTATCTCTTCTTTGCATCGATCTATATGCTTGACTTAGTACTGTAAAACAAAAGCAATTAAGTTTTTATATATATTAGTAGCCAAAATTAAGTTTTTAGCACACAATAGCTAGCTAACATTAGGACTACATTCCTTTTTTTTTTTTTGAGAAATGGATTATATATATTCCAATTATCCCTCCTGGGAATTTTGATAAAACTTCACATTAACATTAGGACTAGTTTTTCTTTTTGTTCTTGTTCTATCATAGTTTTAATTATCAATTCTAAATGATGTGAGGAGTAAAGTTTTGAATTTATTATTATTATTATTATTTAGATTATAAATAGAGTTTGAAATTTAAACCTTTGAATTTTAAATTAAGTATGCTTTACAAATTATTATTATTATTATTATTAATTATTTAGTTCATTTAATTCTAATATTTAGACAAAATGTCTAATAAGATCCACATGAGTTAAATTAAACCAAAATTGGTTTTATGATTCAAATGTCAAACTTCTTTCATCTAATAGTAATAAAAAAAATGTTGATTATGATTGAGATAAGATTTCTCCATTCACTTAAAATTATTTATACTATCTGCATTTTATTAAATGACTTGACTTATAAGGGGGTGGAACTAAAATATCAAATATAGAGGAACAAATTAAATATGAAGTAAGAATATAAGTGAAAGTAAACATGAAAGTAAAATAGGTATACTTATAATATAAATAATTTTGGGAGTCTATTGCTATATTTTTAAAAATTTATATAAAATTTTAGGATTAATTTTTAATATTTAAGAGTTTTGAGGACCACGATCCCTTCAAAACTCTATATAATTCCGCTACAATATATATATATATATATGCCAGTATTTTATCTCAAGTTCTTAATTGAAGAAAGATTTGCTTAATAATGAGGAAGCAATATTTAAATTAGTATTCAAATAAAATTTGTATAAGAATAAATAAAGTAGTATTTGAGTTGGATTTATATTATGGGAGTTAGGAGAAAGTGTTTGGATCTATTTAAAATAGATATATAAATAGTGTTTTAAAGTTCAAATGATTTTTTGAATATTTAGATGTAAAATCAAATATCATTTTGAAATTAAAAAAAAAAATGTTAAATCTAATAGTTTTATATTGAAACAGAGTTTTCAAAATTTTATTTTTAGAACTTTATTTCCATTTAAATACCCTCAAAATTATAGTGAGGTTATTAATGTAGAGGGATTATAGTTGTAGTGAATTTGGCTTAGTGTTAAGTCAAGATAGTGTAATGATATATAAAGTATATGAATAAAGTGACTTTATATAAAATTATTTTGGGATTGGTTAATTAATTTTATTTGTTGGTTTAATATTATATTTATTTTATGAAATAGATTTGTATGGAATCACTTGAAATTTTAATTTTTCCTCCATTATATTATTTATTGTATGAAATATTTTTCATAACAATGATCTAAATTTTTAATGGGAAAATATTGGGTCAATAAAGTACTCAGTTATTTAAATTTTTATATAAATAAATTTAAAGATAATAAGAAACTTCACCTTGACCAGCCTCATCAAGCTTCTTACTTCGGTACATCTGATTTATACGCATAATCAGAAAATTAGTAAGTTATTGAAAGCCAAAATTATATACATATATAGAAAAAAAAAAAAAAAAGCAAATTAATTAGATCAAACCCTAGCGAGCTAATAGTACCTGTAAATGACTCTTTACATGAGCAATGCTAAGTCCTCTCACATTCATTAACCGAAGAACTAATTTGGGAGTTGCTCCTTCATTAATTTTTAGAAAAGAACAAGATCAAGTGATCAGTATATATAATTAAATAAAGTAAAAAATAAATAAATCAAATCGAAAATCGAACTCTTGTAAATTAATTAATTAATTAATTTTAAATATTAAGCATGCAGCTAGCTAAAACTTACTCTCTTGTCCACCAAGTCTTTCAACTGCATGTACAAAAGAAAGATGAAGATCAGGAGTCCATCGAAGGCGAGGCATTTTCGATCTAACATATCGTCTAACTGTTGCCCTCTTTTCATTGTTATTTCCTGATGAGCTTCCTTCTGATTGCTTCTCTTCATCATCTTTTTCTTCTTCTTCTTCTTCTTCTTCTTCTTCACTACAACTAGCTTCTTCGTTTAAATCAAAAGACGAGCACTTTTGTGTTGAAACTAAAGAAGTATTTTCAGTTTGTTCTTCACTTCCGCTACTCTTTTCTTCATTATCATGCATCTCTATTTCTTCCATCATCAATTAATGCCTTCAATTTCTCTATTATATATAATCAACAAACCCCTATTAGTTATAATAATTAATTCTTATAATATATGAAGCTTATTATGATTCAACAAATAGAACATTGTAAAATTAATATTTTTGTACCAATTTTTTGGAACCTAGCTAGTATTTACTTAGTCACCTCAAGTTGGTGAAAAATATGTAATAAAAGAAAACAAGCAAGTAGTTCAGTATTAATTAGCTGCATGCTTCCAGCCATGAAAATCACTAACCAATCCTATCTATCCCTGCAGCATTTCTTTTTTTTGACCTTTATTATAATTGCATTAGATTCAATATTTAAAACATCACCTTCCCAAGATACTAGTTTTTTTTCTTTTCTTTTGTTCACTAGATTTCTTTCTTTGCCCATTATATTTTCTCTTGCACAGTACTCATTTTTTTTCCATTGAGATTCACGGAATCATTTTGCATATTTACCCATTCATAAATCCATTCTTTCATATAACCCCTTCTTAGGATTTATGAAAAGAAAATACAATACTGATGAGGATTCGCTCAATGATATTGGAGTTGTTATCATATTGTGAGATTGCGATATCAAACCAACTAACTTAATTAACAAATAAGAAAAAAAAAAACAAAAAAACAAAAAAACAAAAAAGGAGAACCACAAGAATCTGAAATACGAAGCAAAGTATGATTTGTTGCTCTACTATAAGTGCAGTACTCTGCAGACAACCTGCACTACAAACTTATTATAGGTCGCATAAATTCTCTGTTAGGACATTTACTGTTGAATACCTTTTATAAGAACTGCTTCATCCACCTATATAAATGGACAGCTTCAAATTTCAGGATTTTGGTTGAAAAGAATGGAAATACTTTACTCGTTTTGATTAACAGTTCATGTTGCACATGTTCTCTTAGTCAGACCAAAGCCTAATGTAGGATTGTGGTAGGTATATAGCCAATGTAGAAGTTATATATAGCCACATTTCATGTAACATTATATATATATATATACATTATACAAGAATTATTGGCAAAGGATACTATAGTAATTGACTCTCTAAACTTATAAATTAATCTGTTTCTATAAATTAAAGGGACAATATTATTAAATTTCAAGTAAATTAAGAGATAATACACTAAAAATTGTCACTTAAACTTTTCACTTCAAATAAAATTTATAGTCGTATAATTCCAAAAATTGGATCCTGGACAAGACTAAAAAAGTCGATAAACATTTAGATTGTATTTGAATGCATAGATTTGAATTTAAATTTTTGATTTTAAATATCATATTTTAAATTTATGATTTAAAATTTATAAATTTATAAATTTTTTGTTTGAGATTTAAAAAAAAAAATAGAAATATTATATTAGAAATGAAGATAGTAGATTTAAAATAACTAAATAAAAAAGAATATTTGAAATATTAAATTTTTAAAAAGTTAAATTTCACTATAAATTTACTTAATTTTAATAATTGAAATAAGATATTTAACTCAAATCTAAATTTATAACCTAAATTATCCTTATCATTCAAATGGATCATTGTGTAATTAGAATTTATGGGTGAACAAAAACATGTTTGTTTAGTTAATTTTATTTCATGAATAACATAATTATAAGTATGAAGTGAATGCAATATTTCTCATACAAAAAGGATCAAATGAATAAAATGAGCAAATATATGGAATGTAAAGAAACAATCTAAATCATCAGTGAGAAATTAATGTAAAAGAAAAATAGTGGTTTTTTTGCCAACGCTTACTTGTATAATTATTTCAATGCTTTTCTGAGACTGATTACATATATATATGTTGTCAATTCTCCTTTTTTTTTTTTTTTGGTTCATAAATCTTCTGTCATTCTGCAAATTGGAACACATTTACCAAAAGAAAAATGTAAATTAGAAAAAAAAAATAATACACACACACACACACACAGAGACACATGTTTTTGCCTTAAAAGTGTAACCAAAAAATAGAGAGTTATACCAAAACCACCTACTGCTGTAAAGAGATTGCACTCATGTACAGTACTTAATTAAAAGCATAAGATAAGCACATGTAATGCTGGAAAAAAAAAAAAAGATTTTAAGAAAAAAAAAGTTTTTAAGTACAACAACTCTCTTGATATATATTTCTGTTTTCTCATCAAAATAAAATTAATAATTTTTTTTTTTAATAAAAATAATATATGAAAAGAAAAAACTCTAGCTGTATAATTTCTTAGTTACAAGAACAAATGTGATTCTATATATGGAAAATAATTCAGTCATAATAATTTTTCTAGTAACATCTATAGCTAAATTAGAAGCCTTCATTTTAGAATTAAAATACAATCTTAGGCATAATTCATGTTCAGAAATAATTACTAAGACAAGTAAAATAATTATATTTGTGTACTGGAGTTGATAGGCAAATGGTAATAGATTAATTAATAGTCATATATACATTTGTAGTGTAGAAGAGAGAAAATTTAGAGCCAATTTTCAAAAGAAAGTTACTTTCCATCACTATTGAGATTCTTGAGCTTGAAATTTGGTTGTTGGACTCAATTTCTATTTTAGAGTGTGTGTGTGTGGGTGAAGTGAGAGAGAGAGAGATATGATCATATTTTCAGAACATTAATATATTATTAGCCCAGATATAGCTTTCATATATATATATATATATATTACTATAATTGATTCCTTCTAACTATAATTGATTTATTCTTTGCAAGAACACATAATTCTTAAAACCAAGATAATTAATTATAATTGTATAACTAATTAATCCTTGTGAATGAAAATAAAACTATATATATTCTATGAAACAAATTAATCCTTGTGACATACTTTTTCAAAATTATTCATCATCCTAAAAGGAGAAGAAGAAGAAGAAGAAGAAGAGTGAGCCCAGAAAACAAAGAAGAAAGAGCATCACTATATATATAGTTAATGATTTTGAGAATTTGGGTCATGATGAAGTAGAATATTTCAAAAATAAAACGAGCAAATTCATATTCAGTAAGAATTTTCTGCATCTAATAAACTCCTTTCAATATTTTTTTTTTTTTAAATTAGCTACAAATGATCCTATGTAAAAACAAGATGAATATATATAATAGGGCAAGAAAATTTGAAGAATAGTTTCATGATTACTGTTTCTTTTTTTTTTTTTTAGATGATACAAACCATTTTTTATGAAGATGAAGATACCTTGAATCGATCATGATGATCTTCTTCTTCTTCGCAAGCTGTTGATGAATGATGGTGATGTTCAGATTAAAGAAATGGGCAGTCCGATCCAGACTTGTCGAGTAAGATGAAATAATAAGAAGAATGCTTAATTTCCACAGTTTGGGTTTGTTTTTAGTATGTATATAATTCAACTATGGAATCAAAGTTATCAAAGTTCAGATATTGTAAGACTTTTATGCAGTAACTCGTTTTTAATTTTATTTTTATTAAATATTTTTTAGAAAATAAATAATAGTGTATAATTAAGCCGGGTTAAAAAAGAGATGTTAGTCGAATTTATTTTCTAGTTTCAAAATTATTATTATTATTTTCGAATTTTTAATTTTTTCATCTGATATAATGTTTCTCAAATTTTAAATTCTCTATTGATTCAATTCATATTATAAATTTATAAATATCAATTAAATTTATAAAAAAAAAATTATCTTTATTTAATTATTATTTATTTAGTAATTATTTAAGGGGATTGTTAAAATATTACATGAGAAATATTTTATATTAATTAAATATAAACATATTAATATAACTTTTAAAATTATTTTCTAAATTTATATTAAAAAATTAATACAAGCAAAAACGATTTTGAGGTCTGATTATGAAGCAATAATAGTAACATTATGGATACAGATGCTACTGTTGGAGAATCATGTGATCACTCAATCCTTTTCTTATCTTTCTCTTCTCCTTTCACAGTTAAATCTGTCTTTTTCTCTTGTGATTATCTTAATTGTTTGACCTATGGAAGAAAATATAATTTATTTTAATTAATTTTCTTTTTTTCTAATTAATTAATTAATATATGTTTGAGGGACCATTTTTTCATCAACCCCATCAATTTCTTCTCACCTAAACCAAGACTTTCTTTCCCTTAATATATCAATCACTGTTTCTTCTCCTGTGCATGTGTTATTCCTATTGTTTTAATTTGCAAGCTTTATAATTATTTTTCTATATTTAATTTTAGAAAAATATACCTTAAAACCTCTAAAAATTAATATAGTTAGGACTTATCAATTCTATTAATTAATCAAAAAATTAATACTCTATAAATTTAAATAGAGTATTCACAATTAAATAAATACATATTTAATTAATTAAAAATTTATTGTATTTTATTAATCTAGTAATCAATTGAATATTAATTAAATAAATTGAATAAATTTTATTTATATTTGAATATAAACTAATTGAAATGAAATAAAAAATACGTCATCAATTATATATGAACTAAATGAATTGAAAACAAAAGTGATAAATAGAATATAAATTAAATAAAGTGAAAAAAAAAAAGAATGAGTATAATTACTTAAATTTTAAATAATTTTTAGAGTTATATTTTAATAAAATACATATTATTTATTATATGTATTAAATTATTAATTTATAATGATTATATAATAATTTAAAAAAAATATTATCTTATTAAAATTATTAATTTAATTCATTAACTTAAATTAAGATAATAAAAAATTATTATATAATAAATATTATTAATTTATCGAATATTATCTTATAGAAATTTTACTGTATATAGCATGTGGTGTGTGTATAATATGACTTTGTTTCATAACATAATAATTCAATTGAGAAAAATACAAAAATAGGTCGCTGTTGAAGTAAATACTAGAATTATGTTAATTAGTAGAATTATTTGTGGGTCTATATCAAATTCAATGTTGAAGCTAAGTCAATTTTGGTGGGACATTTGCATTCAAATAATAAGGTGGCAAAAGATTTCTTCTGTTTTAACACAACGAAAACACAAAATAAAAATAAAATGGAATTAATTTGTATATATATACACATATAAAATAATAACGTATATTGATTCTAAAATATTTTATATTTTTATTTTAATATAGTAATCCAATTTTCAATATTGAATAGGCTGGTTTTGATTTTTTTTTTTTTTTTTAAATTAGAAAGATATTTGCATAAAATTGAATCAGAAGAAATTACAAAAATTAAAAAGGAAGGGATATCAATCCATTCCATGAAATTTGACATATAATATGTTTTTCTAACTAATAAATGAATAGTCTTATTTGCAAATCTCTTAACTGAAAATGAAATTTCATCAAGATTTTT
This sequence comes from Aleurites moluccanus, assembly GCA_948193065.1. Taxonomy (NCBI): domain Eukaryota; kingdom Viridiplantae; phylum Streptophyta; class Magnoliopsida; order Malpighiales; family Euphorbiaceae; genus Aleurites; species Aleurites moluccanus. The sequence continues at coordinate 13,518 of CANXYC011331178.1, forward strand.
GACTAAGCCTAAACAGTTTTCTACCACTATTTAAATTAATTATTTTTTTATTTATATTTATTGTGTGTCAATCATAAGTAATTTGAGTTATCTATTTAACAAAAAAAAAAAACAAATAAATGATTTCAAATTGAATAGAAAACATATCATTTTGTAAAAACTTAATTTATTATCAAATTATATAAATATATATATGTATATCAACCTCTAGAATTTTTATACTATTAGTTGCTATTAAATAATAAAGGTTTTTAAAAAATAAAATATTTTTTTTTTATTATTTATATACCCAATATTTGACATAATTTTTTCATAAAAATTCAACGTGAGTCTAATTGAATTCTTTCAAATGAAGCCTAAACCATACATTATAATGGATCAATTTTCATCCAAGATAAAACAAAATAGAAGTTCATGCGATTGAAAAAAAAGAAGGATGCAAGAGAATAGGTAGTAATATACCACAAAGTAACCTATCAATTTCTTTAGGCCATAAGATTGCATTATCAAAACAATTAAATACGACTAAAATTGTTAACTTTAACAAACATAGATTGGAGTAGAATTTAACAATGGGTACAAGATTATAAAGCAAAAGAATTTAAAAAGTTTTGAATTGATTAGTGAACATAATCATTACATAAGCTAAAAACAGAGATTCAGTTTCATATATATATATATGAAAATTTTTTGCATATATCAATTATAAAAATTTATCTTATATTCTCGAGTATTGAGTAACAAATATTTTAGTTAATATATATTTTTTTATTTATTTTTCTTAATGAAAAAAATTAATAATCTTTCTTACACTATATATTTTTAATTTATTGGATTGATATATACGCCTAATTGTTGAAAAAGTTGAAAACAACACATAATTTCAGATAAAAAATAGAGACAAAAGAGAGATGAGGAACAGTGGTAAGAAAGTCATACTTGATACTTGTCTCCAATTATAAAAATTTATCTTAAATTCTTAATTAATAAATAATAAATATTTTAGTTAATATAATTTTTTTATTTTTATTTTCTCAATGAAAATACATCAATATTCTTTGTTATATTATATATTTTTATTTTATTGAGTTGATATATTATTGAAAAGGTTGAAAATAACACATAATTTCAGATAGAAAATAGAGACAAAAGAGAGAGGTGAGGAATAGTGGTAAGAAAGTCATACTTGATACTTGTCTCCAATGTTAATTATCATACTTATAAATTATAATTAATTAATTATAATACTTACTTAATTCTCAAATTGCTATAAATTAATTAATTAATTATCGTTTTCCCTACCATCCAAAGGGTTTACTTTCCAAAGCTCACCAGAGAGAATTTGTACTGTTTTGTCTCTCCATAATATTAATTATTATATAATATAGTCTTATTGGGAAATTAAGAAGATATATATAGTAATCATTCTTCAAGGATTAGGTTCAGTAAGAAGACACTGAAAAACTAGCTCCCTATGTGTGACACATGTGCTTAATTTTCTTTAATTACTATAGAGATCTGATGGACTAAGAGAAGATAGATATTCTAATTAAGTATTAAAATTAAAATAAAGCATTATAATATAAAGTTAATTATTAATTAATTAATATTCCTAATATAGAACACTTGATGTTTTTGTCCTGTTTTGTGCACGGGAGTTCGACAATTTATTATTTTAGCTACTAAAAGAATCTTTCAAAAGAATTACAACTTGTTTTTATTTAATATTTATGTATATATACATAAATATAATTTATTAATTTCATGAATAATAAAAAATTATATAATACAATAATAATTTCAATTAATAAATCTAGAATAGTAAGCTAATGAAATAATAATATGTAATATAATAATTAGAGGGTGAGCTTTTAATATTTTTCACTTCATTAATTATTTCTTAATTATTATTATTATTTAGGATTGAGGATGGAGTATCGATCCTAAATTTATTATTTAAGAAAATATGTACTTATTTTTAAATTATATTTTAATATGCATTAATGATTTCTTAATTATTATATCACATATTATTATTTTATCAACTTATTTTTTTTATATAAAAAATGAAACTTTCATACTTAAAGAAAAATAATACATCTCGAGAAAAATAATATAAAAAATTATAATCAAGATGAATATAAAATAAATTTTATCCCTAAATTTCATTAATTAAGTTATCAGATCAATAATATTCAACTCAATAATTATAAATAACATATCATTGAAAAATACGTTATATTCGAAATTGATATAAAATCATTTAATAAGTCTGATCGTTTAAAATCAGACAAAAACTCTTTTTTATATTAGAGAAATAAATAAATCTCTATAAAAAAAAGATAATTCTAACTTTTATAAATGAAAGACACAAATAAAATAAATATAAATATAAATAAAGAAAATTAGATTTAATATCAAAGTCTTATTATAAATAGTGACAAATAATTTAAAATAAAATAAATATTATATTATTTTCAAGTAGTCGAAATGAAATAAAAATAATAATTAAAATAAAAGAAAGACAAAATGTGGTAAAATAAAAGGAGAAGAGAGGAATAGAGAAAAAGAGACCGCGATTAAAATAAAAAAGCTATATAATTATTATTTAGATTTTTTATATTATATAATTTCAAAACTGACATAATCCAGCCAAGCTAACATCTTGCATCTATGAAAAAAAAAAAAAACCCGGCTGACCAAATATGTTGTCTATGAGTGGCCATTTCACTTTCACATGATTCAATTTTTTTTTTTTTTATGAATTAAAATTTTTAAATTTAATACACGTAATTAAGAGTAAAATTATATATATACCCTTAATTATTTTATCTATTTATTTATTATTGTTCTTTTGACTTAATCTAGAAATGTAGGATTCAGAGTGGATTTAATAATTCAAAATACCTCATCTCAATCAAGGTTTTATTTTTAAATTCAATATATATATATATGCACAAATGAAATATAAAAATATTTTTTTTCTGGTTCGGATTGAAAAGGAAGAATTTAATAATGATAAAATTTGAATCATGACGTTTATTTTTAAAGTAAATTTATTTTATCATTAAAAAAAATCAATATATATAAATTGATATGAAAATATAATATATCTTGATTATTACATTAAAAAATAATTTAAATGAAATATAAATTTCTTAATTTTTTTTTCAATTGTTGTTTTAAAAAATCAATTAAATTTGTTTATTTGATGTTTTAGAATATTCATATTGTATTTATTATTTTTTTAAATTTACCCTTAATTTTAATTATATTAAATATCTTAATTATGTTATAAAAAATAAACAAAATAAAATAAGAATAAGAACAATAATAAAAATGTAAAAGAGATAGATTTATATTATTTTATTGGTGTATTTTATAAAATAATATAAAATTTTATTTATAGGATTCATTTTCATCATATGTTACAATATATAAATCCATCATAAATTACAACATAAATGATGCAATAAAATTAAACTTAAATGTAAAATCTTATGAGTAGTGGGATAGATGAATGAATATTCATATTTATTTATATATTTATAATAAATTAAAATTTTTAATTATAATAAAAATATTATTTTTTTGTATACTATTAATTAAGGACTTTTAATTTTAAAATTAAAATACAATTAATATATTTAATTTATATAAATTACCTCAAGCGTTAAATAAAAAGAAAAAAGGAGGGAATATATAGGAGAGGAAAATCATGCAAAATATAGTCACCTGCTATAATTAATGAAGTGAATCCTAGTAGGGTTGTGCACGATTAAGATAAAGTCGAAGATTTAAAAATTTTGAAACGAATCAAATCTCTAAAAATTTTATTTTTAAATTCTCAAAATCGAATATAAAATTTTATTTTTAAATTCTCAAAATCAAATATAATAGAGGAAATATAAATACCAAATTATCCTGAAAATTCAATATGATACGGTTTGAAAATTTAGATATTCGGATATTAGATTTCAATTTAGATATATTTTGATTCAGTTTGAATATTCAAAGATTTTAATTCGGTTTGATTTGAGTATTAAGATATTTGAATATAATTTTATAATATATATAAAAAAATTATAAATTTATAATTATATAAATATAAATACATATACAAGTAATAATATATATACTATGTATTATAAATTTATAATTATATAAATTATTTAATCGATTCGGAGATTCAAAATAATTTAGGTACAATTTAATTTAATTTAATTCAATTCGATTATTTTTCGATTCTCGAAAATTTTTTTCTTATTATTTTTTCAATTTAAAAATTTGAATCTGATTGAAAATCCCTGTCCAATATCTCTCATTGGTGTTCATTTCTTTTCTTATTCTTTTTCAATATTGAATTGCAGTACTTGTCTTATTTCATATGTGAACAAAATTATTTTTGCTACAATATTTAAAATGATTTATTAAAATAAAAACTAAATGGTTTAGATTTATTAAATTTTTTTAAGTAAATTTGGTTTCAACTCAAATTCAAATTCAAGATCATTTAACTCTTAAGACACTCTTATCAATATAATTTTCATATTGATTGAGAATAAAAAATAGAATTAATTATATTTTTTTTTATAAAATAATTTAATACACTAAGTTCTTTTTGAACTTTCAAAAATATATTAACTTTCAATGTTCTATTATATTAGTACATCATTTCATTTAATTTTGTTATTAGTCAACTCTAAAATAATCAATAATAACCGTAAAAAAAACAAAAATGTTATTATTCTTTATTTTTAATATTACATTATATTTTTACTTTAAAAAATATTTTTTAAAATTAGAAAAATTATTTTCATATTTTTTGATAAATTTAAAAATAAAAAATAAACAAAAATATTTTTTTAAAAATATTTTTTATTTTTTATTTTTATTTTTTATTTTTTATTTTAAAAAATAATTTAAGAAGAAATTAAATTATTTTTTCTTAAATTTTTTAATACAAATAAAAAATTTATTTTTATATTTTTGACAAATTTAAAAATAAATTTATTTGTTATTTTTTGTTTTCAATTTTTTGTTTTATTTTGTAAAAAATAAAGTAAAAAATATTTTTACTTATTTTTATTTTCAAATTTATCAAAAAATACAAAAATATATTTTTTAACCCTAAAAAATATTTTTTTAAAGTAAAAATAAGATATAATTAATTAAAAATAAATTATAAGAATATTTTTATCTTTTTACTACTATTGTTGACCATTTTAGAGTTGACTAGTGATAAAATTAAATTAAATGATCTAGTAATACATTGTGACATTCGTCAGGGGAGAGTTAATATATTTTTAAAAAGTCAAAAAAGAGTTAGTGTATTAGGTCATTTTACAAAGTGAAAATCATAATTAACCCTAAAAAATATAAGAGTTTAATATATAGTGAGGAATTATGATCTAATTGACTAGTTTTAACATTTTAGTAATGATAGTTCCCAATATTCTAGTATATATTGTGTGTGTTTGTTTATTTAATACTCTCCATTCATATAAAAATTAAAAATTTAATATGATATCATAACAGGTTTGACCTGATTTATTGATTTTCCGGTCTTAATATCTTGCCCTAATGAGTCTGGTGTTGTGTTGCCACTATATTTCAAATATTTAATTCAAATGATAATTAAATATTAATTTCTAATTATCATTCGAGGGAAGTATTAAGATAATCTCACGTTAATTAAAAATAAAAAATATAAAAATTTAATATATAGTAAAAGACTATCATCTAATTGATTAATTCTAACTTTTTATTAATAATAATACCTTATATATTAATATAAATTATGTGTGATTGTTACTCTCCATTCATATAAAAATTAAAAATCTAAACTCATTGGTAGATTTGTTAAAATTGAAGTCTAACCAACCAACCCATTATCGTTTGGTTGAGCATTTATTTTTCAATGGTTGATGGCTTAATGCTTAAAATAAAATGAAGGTATTGATCCGTAAACTAAAATAAATGGAAGGTAGTGGAATGTAAATTCCCACTTAAAAGCTTTTATTTTACCAGAAAAAACAAATTCTTGATTGCTAATAAAACTCTGTATTTCAACATTTATTATTAAAATATTTTATAATAATTAATGGATAATTTATAATTATTAATATTAATGGAAACTATTTTTAATATTTTATAATAATTAAATATCTAAAATCAATAATTGATTAAGTTATTATTAGTTACACTTGACAAATGTTTAATTATTTGTTATACACATTATATAATTTATTATTATTAGTGTTCATATGGCATGTATTAAAAACATTAGTTAATACAAATTAATTATAACTATAGTTGATAATTAATTTAAATACTTTTATTATTTAAAATGCCCACTTCCATTTTTTTTTTTTAAAGATATAAACAAAAAAATTAAATTGGGTATTAAAACAAAATGATAATTATGAAATTTGATAATCAATTTAATATTCTAAATTGTTATACTTGTTAGTTATAATATTTAAAAGTAACAAGTATAGTTTATTCAATCTCTAATGGTTTACAAAAGTAGTAATATTGATTAAGCTTTCAATAATTTATTTATTTATTTATTTATTGTTAAATTCCATCTATTTTATCTTTTTAATGACAAAAAAACAAAAGAAAATTTTCTTTATATTTCAATTTTTATATTTTTGCCATACTTTAAAAAAAATATATGATATTCATTTAATCACTAATCACTATATGCAGAAGGGATTTCATACTCATTTTTTTCATATTTCTTTACTTGATTCTATATATTATATTTTGTATACTATTTTTATCTATAAAAACTATTAATGATAAAAAGAATAAATTATATATATTAAAACTTTTACTTCAAAAGCAATGATAAATCATGCACATTACCAGTGTTTAGTTGGGGTAAAACTCAATTCCCAAAAATAATTCAATTAAACACAATCATAGGCCGAAAACAGTTGATTATATTTATTTTTTGAACATATATAATTTTTTTAGGGATTAAATATATAGTTGATAGTGATCCAAAAAATCTTAAAAAATAAGTGATGGATTTCTTCTATTTAGATTGGAATTTAGCCAGTTTTTTGAACTTATAAAATCAACAATAAATATCAAGTGTCAAATTTAAATTTAGATGATCTTTTCTATACCTAAATCAATGGCTTAATCGCTTATAATTCTCAAAAAAAAAAAAAAAAAAAAAAAAGAAAATTGACATTAAAAAAAGAAAATATTATTTGGTAAGGGAAAACTTGTGAATAATTTTCTGTTATACAGTGACTCAGTTAAACCGAAGAATGAGAATATATAATAAAAAAAAATCATGAAGTCTGAATTGATGGGACAATTGATTTTTTTGTATTAATCTTTTAACACCATGTATATACTTAAGTATTATGTATAGATGATGCCTTTGGCGTGCTTATTTTAACACAAGTCATATTTTTTTAAGATGAAAGTATTTTTAATTAGAACTTTTTCGTTCTGGAAAAACTCAATGAATTATTCGTATTCAAACTGAAGAAACATTGTGATGCTTAACTTCTTATGAAGTTTATCCTCTAAAGATTGGCGTTGTCAGTATAAGGCAACAAATCGAGTTTGAAACGTCGATCAAGAAGCTCAAATTTGAAGGGAATCAAGTTCGAAGTTTCTTTGTAACTCTATTCTGGGACTTCATAATGTTGTTCTCAGTTATAATCTCCGCCTAAACTTATAAGGTTTATATTTATTCATCATCAGTTGGCAATCGAATATCAATGAATCCTTTTATTAAGTAATACCAAAAACAAATTAAAAAAATTTAAATTCAGGTAACAGTTGGAATCAAACAAACAATTTATGGATCTTCATATAGAGCGTAACTTCAGAAAAATTTGGATGAGAATACTTAAATATTATTATTTTTAATCTCTCTTTTATAATTCTACCTCCTAAATGGGATTTTATTAAATCACTCATTTTTTACTATTCTGCCTCCCAGATTGGATTTTACCAAATCACTCATTTTGATGAGACTGATAGTAAATAAAATTAAGTTCAAAAAGATCTTTTAAATTTATGAAATTTAATATGCATACAAAACTAAAAACATATCCATAAAATTAGAAATAAATATTTTAAAATTTATTTATAGATTAAATTCCAAAAATTTTAATCGCTTCTAAAATATTTTGAACTAGGGTGGTTATTAATTAGTTATTAGAACAATGTTCCATGTAAAAGCTTGGACTTTTTTTGCTAATAGTTGAGTTCTCATTAATGACCGCAGAACGAAGCAGGTTCTCTATTCATAGCCAAGTTGTTCAAACATGCTCATATGACATTAGGAACTTAGGATTGAGAACCATCTAACACTGGTAATTATTGCTTTAAAAAAAAATTAAGTCCTTTTGCTGGTTTTCAAAAATGACTTGTTAAGAGTAAGAATATAAACAGAATAGCAGAATATAAACAGAATAGCTTTTTAAAAATAAAAAATAAAAAAAATTAGGCATTTATCACAACACACAAAAGCCTTACAAAGCCAGGGACTAATTATTACTTGCCATGTCACTTGACAACTAACTTTCCAGCAATCAATTCCAGGGTTATCCATTTGTTCATCTAATCTAATTAATGGTATTTTACATCCTATCCAAAAGGAGAAAGGTTCAAAAAAAAAATAATAACTTTTAGCGCCTAATATTTGGGCCTTTATATTGCCCCCTTTGCACCACAAAGCTTTCTGGAGGCTGAGTTTCTTCTAACCATACCACTTCAGAGGGTTCTATACCGCACAATTCAGCAGCACCTTCTGCCAAAGGGGAAAAAAAGAAAAGAAAGGAAAAATTCATTTCTTTCATTTCATTTATAGAGAGAAACTGAGAAACCGGCATTCGCCATTAGGAACTAGGGGGAAGAGTAATAAAGAGAAAAAATATTGATACCTGGTAGAACTCTTCCAGGGACCCTTCTGAAATAAGAGCAGTGTCGCCCATCTTCTGACGAATACGGAGGGGATAGAACATCAAAGAGAGCACAAGGTGTCAAGGCTTTGAAACAATGTATGTTGCCACCACTAGTGGGATATAGAACTGTTGTGCCACATGGTGCAGTCATTTCGCAATCTCTAACAAGTTTTGCAGGTCTAGCTATAAATTTCCACAAAACAAACTCAATTTTTTGAGCATGTGCAAAAAGTGGAGGAAAAAAAAGATGCATGTCACGTGTTAAATACCATTTTATCAATGTGAAAGAAAAAAAAAATAAAGAAAAACTGTGATGCCTCTTCTGTAAGATGTAAATTGTAAATATAGAGAATTGGGTGCTAAGAACAACATTAACCTTCACTAGTTACATGGAAGCCACTTAATCTGTAACATCATCTTATTCATTAGATCAGTTTTATATACAAGTACATCTAAGAAAGAGAAAGATAAGGTAAAAGAAAGAAGATTAAAGAGCATTAAGTGTTAATCAAACTCTGCATTCTTGCCAGTCTACTTTCTGTTTACTGGTAAGCTCATTTAATCACCTATCATGACATAAGCAGGTGACCAAACTACTCCTTCAACTTCAAGGTTTCAACCTAACTATCTCCATAGAAATTTTACAGCTGTTTACCAAGCTACAACAGTACAAGTAACTTCTCTCCAGGGACAACATACATAACCCAGAAAACTGTCAAATTTCTGTCTCCTAAACTCAAAAAATGATGCAGCTATGCACAGTTATCACAAATATTATTAAGTAACCTGACTGAAATCTCTCCTTGGACCAATCATGGGAAGTCTACAACTCAACCCAACCTTAATCCTTAAATTAATTGGGATCGGCCAATAATGGCAAGTCTACAATTTTATAAGATCTCATACGTAAACTAGTTGTGTATATCATTTAATGATATTTGCACTCTTCAAAATGCATAGAAAATAAAACTGTTCATTAACTCAACTGCCACTTCCAAAGTTCCGTAGGTGTTGAGAATTGAGAATGTATCCATGGTTACCACAATCTATTGAGACAAATTTAATAGTACATTGCCTATGGCTAGACTGGTTAGGGAAGATGAAGCAATAAATAAGGGATGACAATGAGTGTAGTCTCAATAAAGTAAAAAATAGTACAGCATGGAGAATTGAAGTTATGATGGTGGCAACAATAGCAGGTTTCACAGCTGTCAAGGTGAGGATTATATGTTGGAGGCAATGATGGCTTCAGTCTAAGCAGTTTTACCAAAATCATACCTCTAAAAGAAATTCCTTTACTACCCCTCTAATAAATCAGAACTAATTCTACACAGAGTTATGCATATTGATCATTTCTATTGTGAATCAGTCTTCAAAAGGCATTCTCTAGTTGGAATCTAGTGCAGATATCTCATTTGAAGTAAAATGCAGATTTATTCTAATTTAAATTTTACCAGCATGCCATTGAAATAAGTAGAAATTAGGATGTTAATGTGGTATAGTTAATGGTGGTCTGCGGTGAAGCATCTGACAAGTTAATCCTGGTTTCTGGTATAGCTTCTCAGCAGATTTTTCCCCTCTCCTCAATATATGTATAGACTCAGGATTCAGCTTAGGCCATTTCTTCCACTTTTAGTTTCAGTTTTAGATACACTGTTATAGTGTACTAGACTTTCCGCATAATTGCTGTTTCAGGCTTTGTAGCAGATTAGCCACTAGCATCATTCTTTCCTTTAAGAAATAAATCACTAGACCATTTAAGGTGGAAAATGGTAATGAAAATCATCTTGTATGAGCTTATGAGAAAGGATGATCAGCATCGCATGAAGGCATAAAGGACCACATCAAAAATCGGTAAATCAATATCGAAATGATCTGAGATTTTGGAATTGGTAATCAAAAAATAGGTCAGCCATGGGCATGGCTTTGGGCACTGATGTGATTCCCATGCACATACTGCTACCAAAAGCATGTGTTTATACAGGTGCTAATTTCAGGTTTTTAATTATGGTCAATTAGCATTTTATACAGGATACCATATCAGTACCACATGAAAGTATCTTTCATGATCCATTCATTAAACTTCTAAAATAATACATTGCCAATGAGATGTTTCTTACATCTCTAAGATATGTGTACATCAGTTGTAATTTAGTAACTATGTTTATCGCACAACTTTGAACAATATAGCAATTTAGGATTATGGAATTGAAATCATAATGTAATATAATTAGAACTCCTACCAACACCTATCAGTGCCATATTTAACATGGAAAATTACTGAGGCAGATAAAGAAAAGCACCTTGAGAGGGATCATCAAACCCAGGGAGATCAAGCCAATCATACGACTTTACATGTAATGAACCATAAAGAAGCTTGCTCAACACAGTCATCCCAGGATGATTATGAAGTGGTATGATAGAAGAAGGCGGCATACAGAAGATCCCTATCTGCAACAAAGTCCAAAATACAAAAACAAAGTATTAAGTCAGTTTTCAAATTGCAAGGAGTATAATGAGTCCACCAAATAGACCATCGTTTATGGAGTTAAAAGGTAGAAAATTCAATTCAGATACACAGTTAATGCCCTATAATAATTTTAATTGCTTACAGAAAATCTGTCACACTCGTGCAAGTGCAAATATTTTATTGTAGGTGGGTACTGATGACTGCCATTACGCCCTCTTCTGCCATTGGTACCATTTATGGATCCTCTCCATTGACGAGACAATTGCGCCTCCTGTTCGAGACCCACATTAGAAGGCTTCATTTGATCTGGTGAATCATTATATAGAACTAGAAATGTTAACACATTATATATAATCTAAATTAAGTGAGCCATACCATAAACTATTTTGGATAAAAAGCAAAAGACTTGGACCAAAACAAAAATAGATGAGGTAAAATTGATCTACGCACCTAGAATTCCACGTACTTTTTCAAAAGCTTCTTCTGATAATGGACCATTAGTTGAAAAAGACTCTTTGCAAGCATCATACAGTTTTTTAACTACTGGCATGATGCGAAGAATGTAGCAAATAACCCACTAGCCAAAATCTAATCACAAAGTACAAAGAAGCTGAGTGCGACTTATGGATCAGCAAAACTTGTGCAGAAATTGATTATCCAAATCAAATAACAACTTGGATTCCTCCAGCTTACAGGTGGTGTGCATTTAAAAGTAACATCGTGTCTCTGCAACAATTCCAAAATCCAGTCCTGCATGAGCCAAAAGGACAGTAATATAGAGGCATGGCAGTTAACCAATCCCAAGTTCAGAATAGCTTGCACAACCTAGAATACCAACATTTATTAATTAAAGGATTAAAAAGAAAGAAAGAAGGATAGAGGAATATACAAGACGACATCAATAAAAAATTATCCTTTTCGTAAGAAAACAATAAATAATCCTAGCTATAACCCAGTGCACTATTTGATTCCCAAGAAACCCATAATTCAAAATCTTTAATTTCCATTTCGTTTAAATTTTTTTTTACCTCAGATTCCTTGATACACACCAGAAATGAAGAGGAGAAAAATCAGATACCCATGACAATAAATACATCAATTCATTGGCGAAACTATTCCAACCATAAATTAAACTAACCTCATATACAAAAACCTTCAATTACCCAGATCAAAAAGCGTGTATGTATCTCCAGTTTCCATTTATTTTACTAGTTCAGCTCCAATTTTTGGTAACACAACAGAAATGAAATGGAAAACCGGATATCTAAACAGGGAAAAATAGTAATCCCTTCGGGCAAGTAGTCTCACACGCCATAAATCAAACTCATCCCAACAAATCAAAATAGAAATCTTGAATTGCCCAGATAAAAAATCACACATATACATGTATAAGTATTAATATAAATTGAGAGAGGGAGTACCAGAGAAGAAAGGAGCGTCGACGGGTATGATGATTATGATTTTGAGAAGAAGAAGCAGAAGAAAGAAGAATTAGGAGAAGAGGGGAAAGCAGAAGCCAGGAGTCACCTCCTGAAGACAAATGAGGGATAATTTTTCGGCTAAAAATCCCTTAACTGTGACTATTTCTGTTACCATTTTATCCATCTTCATTTTCCTTATTTACAATTTTGCCATTAAAATTTATTATTATTTTTTTTATTGCTTTTTCTTTATCATTTCCTTCACAGTAAATAGATGTTTTAATTGATTACTATATATATTTACTTTATTTATTATGTCATTATTATGTTAAATTATTTTCGTCCAAAAAGATTGTTATATTTTTATTTTTATATATTATAAAATATAATTATTTTTTTTTAAATATTAATTCAATAGGTAAATATTAAATATATCATTTATTAATTCACATAAATATTATTACATATATTAATTATATTTTTTTATATTGAAATTATAAATTTAAACTAAAAATATGAGTAATTTAATTATTATAAATATTAAAAAATAAAAAAAAATTAAGAAATATATAATAGAAATACTTTAGGCAATAATATTTTAAAAAAATATAAAATTAATATAAAAAATAAAAAATAACTAAATTTCTTAATTTATGCATCATATATTTTTTTTGAAACAAATAAAGTAATTTTTTAGAAAAAATATTTTATATAAAAATATAAAATCATATATGCACATATGCTTTACATATAGATTTTTTTCATTACAAGGCTACTAATATTCTACCCCTATTGTCAATGCATGGTTGACTTAATTATCAATAATGGTAAGTAGCAAGTAATTATTCGGTGATAAACCATTTTATTTAATTAATTTTTTAGTATTAAGACAATATATTATTATTTAAATTATATATACAGTTATTATTAAGCTAATATCTAAGTGTGCCAATAAATCTTTATGTTTGTTATTATTGTTAAGATATTAATATATCATGAGAATATGACTCATTTTTAAATGTTATTTTTATTGTAATATTATAATTAAATAAAAAGTAAATAATATTAATTAATTATAATTATAATTAGGTTTAATTCATATATGTTTATGATGAATAAGTTTTTTATCTATGCATAAGAAAGTAATATTTATTTAAAATTTTATGTATAATAATTATTTTTTATGAATTATAAATAAAATTATTATATAAAATATAATTTAAAAGATAATACTATTATATTCTATATTTATTAAAACTGAATCAAAAAGAAAATTTCGAAATCACTATTTATCTATTTTTATTGAATTTTAAATTTTTTTTATAATTTTTAGAATTAAAATATATCAAAAAGAGTTAATTAATGGCAAATTATTTAAAAAGGTAAAAAAAAGTTAAAGAGTTACCTATTAATTATTAATTATTTCATTTAATTCAAATAGTCAAATTAATTAGGAGTATATATATTAATTATGAATAATTTAAAAATTCAATTTGCATATTTCTTATTATAATTTTATTTGTCTTATTATGTATTATTTTTTTTCATAAAGTGTAGGTTTCATATTTTATAATTATTTTTTTATTATATTTAATGTTACATAATAATTTTTTAATATTAATCACACAAAACGATGATATACGAATATAAAATATATTTTCACAATTTTTTTATTCATTAAACTTCGTAATTGATAAATTAATTTTTTTATATTAATATAAAATATTAACATTGACACTGATTTAAAAGCCAATTAAAAGAATATATGCAGTAATTTTACATTTATATATTTTTAGATAAATATTTATTTATGGTTTACTTTTATACAATATAACAATTAATTAAAAATTATTTTTTAATATCAAATTACGAAAGTTTTTATTATTATATACCACTAAATCACTTAAAACAATATTTATAAATTAATTTCACTTATCATCCTTAAATTATTAATTAATGCATATTATGATCATTGAATTTAATTTTATTATTTAAATATCAACGAACTTATTATAATAATCACATAAAATTACTTTCATTCAATTTTCATTAGAGTTTTTAACGACAAGCTGACATAGATTGCCAAATCAATTTTAAATTAAATAGAATCACGTCGATCCTCCCACAACTACCCTTTTTCTCTAATTCCTATTTTACCTCATTTATATTCACTTATTTACTTCTCCTCTCTATCTCCTCCTCCTTCAGCACTCTAATTATTGTCATTAAAATGTGTCCTTTTTTCTCTTTTTATATTGACTTTTCTTTCTTCACCTCTTTTTTCTTTTCCACTCCTTAGTTTCTGATTTTACTCGCCGCTCTTCTCTTCACTCTTTTAGTTGCTTAAGACTATGTTTATTTGAATGAAAATAGTGAGAAAAAAAACAGATAAATTGTTATGATTAAGAAAAAAAATTAGAAAAAATCATATTTCCTCATTTAAATTTATAAGGAAAAAAAATTCTCTCAATTCTAAAGAGAAATTGAAGAAAATTAAAAATTTAAAAAGTGTGAAGAATTCAAGTTACAAAAATATCATTCTTTTACTTCTCATTATATCTATACACAAGTTAAAAAAGATAATTTTTTTTTTATTTTTTTACATATACAAATAGAAGATTCAAACAATGTAAGAAAATTAATTTTTTTATTTTTTCTTATTTAATTTTCTTTCATTTTCTCTATACAAAATCTAATTCTTCCCTCTCCACCCCCATTGATATTACGTGCCACCATTCTTCTTTCTCTCTTACTGACCTCTTTTGTTAATTGTTACCATGTTGGTTTTGAAGCTTCAATGTGCTCTTTATTTTTTGCAAGATGTGACACTAAAGTTAGTCATCTTCCCAAATGAATTTTGATATTGAATAATAAGGGAATGTTTAGATGAGCGATTAATAATTACTGGTTTGAGATAAAAATATTTTTTTTTAGTTGATAAAAATTTTAATTGTTAATAGCAGCTCGTACCTGCTATCAGATTTTACCAATTTGAATAAGATGAATCGACAATTAGTTTTCATCTAAACACTCAATAATTTTTCAATTGTCGACTCGTATATTTTTAAATAGCAATTGAGTTTTATAGTTAAATATTCAAACATTTCCTAATATATTTAGGTTCTTCTCCTCAACAAGGAGAGAATGATATAATAATTTTGAGTATAAATATATATAAAAAAAAAAACTTATAATTTAAGTCATTTTTACTTTGAAATCTGTGATTTTTATTTTTTTATAAAATGGAATCTGAAATTTACGTTATTAATAATTTGAGATTCAATTGGTTGACATTATTAGTCAAGACTGATGTGACGCTGTTATAATATATGTAGATTTCATTTAATTAATTTTTTTAATATGACAAAATGTCTCATGAATTTTCATTAATTCATATGACATTTAACTATTTAAAAAAATATAAAATTAAAAATAAAGAAATCAGCTCCTAAAATGACATAAACTAAAAACTTATTTGCAATATTTAAACAAACTATGAAAACTAGACTGTTTAATCTTCTTCTTCGTGTAAGCAACTTTCTATATGCATCTCTTTCTCATTTTGAATATAAATTTCACACTTTCTAATTTCTATACACTGCGTAGAGTCCTCAAGTGAACAAAAAACAAGTAATAAAACATTAATAAAAGAGAGATGTCATATTTTATAGTTATTATTATTTTTGTATTATAAATTCAAGCTAAGATTGGGATTATTGGGTTTATGTTTTGCTATATTTCTTTGTTTCACTTCAAGTGAATTTTATGGATTGGGCTGATTCACTCCTTGTATGTTTTTCGCATTATAACTTCTTTATTTTTTTTACTTTTGTCTTTGATCTAATAAAAAGCAATACAGTGAAATTTTTTCATTTTCAAAGTCTCAATCAAGGTACATAAAATAAAATGGAAGCAAATCTTCCAATTTTTTTTTATTATAAATCCCGTTTAGTTGTTGTTGGAGGTAGATCTCATTTTTTTTCTTATTTCAAATTTTAAAAATTGAATTTAATAATTCAAGTGATGCGTGTTATTAAAGAAAATTAAAAACTTAATTAAGTGGATCTATAAGTAATATGTCAGTGACACTTTAGTATCATTTAACGACATTAGTCATTTAGATTTTAAATTATTAAAGGTAGTAATTTCAGGGCCTTTTTTCTTAAAAATAACTAAAAAAAAAAAATTTACCATTTTATAACAAAACCTATTATTATTACCTATTTATATCAATAGCGCATCTAATACCTGAACTGTCTGACGCTCTCTGACGCATGCGCTCTCTGACGCAGCGCATCCAACAGATGCGCTCTCTGACTATCTGACACATTTTTTATATTTTTTAAATTAATTTTTTTATTTTTTATTAAATTAATTTAAAAGTGCATGCCTCCATTTTTTTTGTTCAAGTTAGCACAATATTTGTAAGTAATTTTTTTAAAAAATTAATACCTAAAACTAGTTAATAGTATTTTTATTAAAATCATGATAGTATTAAATTTATTTAATTAAATTTTAAAAATAAATATTTTTGATGCATTATATTTTT
>CANXYC011331358.1:0-17831 GCA_948193065.1 Aleurites moluccanus
AGCATCTCCTCTATATAAGGATCATGCCCAGCTAAAATGAAAAAGGATGTGCCTGAGTTTGTGGCAAGGTATGTGACTTGCCAACAAGTGAAATTTGAGCATCAGAAACCTTTGGGTCTATTGCAGCAGCTGCCCTTGCCAAAATGAAAATGGGAGAGGATAACCATAGATTTTGTTGTGGGGTTGCCATGGACTTCAAGTGGTCATGATTTAATATGGGTAATTATGGACAGATTGACAAAGTTGACTCATTTTCTACCAGTCAAGACAACCTATACGGCTTCTCAGTATGCACAGATTTATATTGATGCGATAGTGAGACTTCATGGAATACTAGTTTCCATCATATCTTATAGAGGTACTCAGTTCACTTCAAGGTTTTGGCAGAAATTGCAAAAGTCTTTGGGCACTCGACTTGATTTCAGCATGGCCTTTCATCCGCAAACAGATGGGCAGTTCAATAGAACAATCCAAACTCTAGAAGATATGCTAACGATGTGTATTCTGGATTTTGGAGGTAATTGGGATAAGCATTTGCAGTTGATAGAGTTTGCTTACAACAATAGTTATCACTCAACTATTCAGATGTCTCCCTACGAAGCTTTGTATGGTAGGAGGTGTAGATCTCCTTTGTGTTGGAATAAAGTGGGAGAGAAGCATATAGAAGGACCCGAATTGATTCAGTATACAGCAGAGAAGGTTTCACTTATAAGGGAAAGATTGAAGATAGCCTTCAGTCGGCAAAAGAGTTATGCAGACCCTAGGAGGAAAGACCTTCAGTTTGTGGTTAGAGACTTAGTGTTCTTAAAGGTCTCACCTATGAAAGGAGTCTTAAGGTTTGGCAAGAAGGGCAAGTTATCTCCAAGGTATATTGGACCCTTTGAGATTTTGGATAAGGTTGGAGAGATTTCATATAGGTTAGCTTTGTCGCCGATCTTGGACAGTGTGCATCCAGTCTTCCACGTGTCAATGCTTCGGAAGTATGTGGCAGATTCTTCTCATATATTGCAAGCTCAAGAAGTAAATCTTCAGTAAGACTTGACTTATGAAGAGGTTCCTGTGGCAATTGTTGATAGGTTGGTCAAAAAGCTAAGGAACAAAGAGATAGAAATGGTTAAGGTCTTATGGAAGAACCAAGTGATGGGAGAGTACATTTGGGAGAATGAACAAGTTATGCAAGCTAGATATCCCCACCTGTTTCAAGCGTAAGTGAATTCTTAAATTCGAGGACGAATTTAATTAAGGGGTGAAGAATATAATACATGAGTAATTTATTTATTTATTTATTTTTATTATTATTTGGATTATTTGTGAGTAATCTATTTAGTATTTAGAAGTATTTAGAAAAACTTAGAATTTTGTTTGGTGAGATTTTGTGAAGTCAATGCTGTGACTTCACCGAAATATGTGAATAAGTATGAATATAGAAATTTTAGATTTATATTTTATTAATTTATTTTACCTTGAGTCTATTTTGGCAGTAATCTGTTTGTCAGTTGTGACTTTGTAATTAGAGGAATTATGCTTCCTCGATCAGAGCAAGTATGGCATGTTATGTGTTGCTTAAGTCTGAGTATATTATTTATTTTAGTATGATAGTGGTTGAGCGAGTCAGGTATTAGCATGGGAAGTGGTTTCTGTATGTGTTTTATAGTCAGTTGTAGAATTGAGAAAATTGGGAATTTTAGCGCGTTTGCAGGTCAGGTAGTGCGAGTTGGCGAGGAGAATTTCCCAGCTCGACAAATCAGGTAGTGCGAGTTGGCGAGGAGAGTTTCCCAGCTCGGCAAATAAGGTATTGCGAGTTAGCTTATCTTTGCCAAGGTGGATTTGGCGAAGAGGATTTAGTGAGGTGGCCTTTGCCGAGGTGGATTTAGGGAAGAGGATTTGGCGAGGATACCTTTGCCGAAGCGGCATTTGGCGAAGAGGATTTAGTGAGGTGGCCTTTGCTGAGGTGTATTTGGCGAGGAGGCCTTTGCCGAAGTGGCATTTGGCGAAGGGGATTTAGCGAGGTGGCCTTTGCCGAGGTGGATTTGGCGAAGAGGATTTGGCGAGGAGGCCTTTGCCGAAGTGGCATTTAGTGAAGAGGATTAGGCGAAGAGGACATGAGGTGGAATTTAGTGAAGCGAATATGAGGTAGCATTTGGCGAAGTAGAATTCACGAAGTGGGAATTGGTGAGCCGACATTTGGCGAAGTAAAATTTGCGAAGTGGGATTTGCGAAGCGGAGCTGTAGTCTATTTACTGGAGAGACAGTAGCCAAATTTCACGATTTTCTTCTTCTCTCTTTTCTTTTTTCTTTTTTATTTCTTCTCCTTTCTCTCTAAAATCTGTCCCATTTATTTTTCTAGTGCATTAATATTCCTAATTAATGCATTAAACCATTATATTCTCTCATTTATTTAAACTTCAGTCATCATTCCGAGTTAAGATTTTTCAAGGACGCAAATTGGGAAAATAAGGTAATTCTTCTTTGAGCTCTATTTTTCTGTCAGATTAAAGTCTTGGGTAGTTAGAATAATTAATTGTGAGTTAGCTAAGACCTATTAAGAGCATTTAAGGCCATTAATTTTTGTTGATATGGAAGATGTGAGAAATTATGAATCGGATGAATAGTGATGTGAATAGTGACCACATTCAAATTTCAAATATTCATAAGAGATAAATTAAATTGATGATTAGGAAATAATAATAGAGACTTAAAGATGGTTAAAATTTGATGGAACCATAATATGTATTATTATTTGAGGAAAACCTAATTTATGAAATTTGGAGATTTTTAGGTTCGGCCAATTCAAAGAAATTGAGGAAGCTAGAATTAAGCAAGTGTTAATTAGATTTAGTGGATAATATTGCTGTGAGGTAAGTATGAATATCATAAATGTATTTACTTCTTACGAAATGTATTTACTTCTTACGAGATGATTATTGAGAATGCAGTATTTTCTTTATGAACCTGAGACATATATGCATAGAACGCTTTTTCCAATGAGAGTAAATTCATTAGTCCAATGTGCACAATGGGAGCCCAGCTAATAGGGTTTTTATCAGTGTTCCACCTAGAGGGGGCCATGAGCTCTAGGCGTATGTCCGTGCAAGCATATGTGCCATGTTAAGGTAGCAAGGCTACTGATATGTATGTTATGATATGAGATCAGTTATATCATATGAGATTTGATAATGACATACTTTATGGGCATTTTATATTCTAAATGAGAATCATGATTCGATTTGTGATATAATTTGATAGTGCTAATTATTATAAGCACTCATGTTCCTTTCAAGTAAAAGCTTGAGATTCTTTCATACCCAAATATATAAATATATAAATATATATGTTCATGTTCATGATTTGATATTTAGATTCTTGATTTATGTTGTTCATATCTTATTGAGTTGAAGGCTCATCCCACTTATGTGGTTTCAGGTGCTAGTGTAGCTCGAGAGAGAGCTAATCCAGAGTATAGAGCTTCTTGACTTATTCTTCCCAAGAAGCTTGAATGTAATTATTTTGGATATTATTTTGATATATTTATACATATAATTATGTCTGTTGAGGTACATTCTCTTAGAGTTTCGTAGTTAGATATGGGATGTTGATTTTATATCCATGGATGTTATTTGTAGACTCTCACTTGTTCCATATTGATGTTAGATTCATAGTTTGATCCATAAGCAACAAGTAGAGATGTTATATTATAAATAATAATTTATGAGATTTAATGATTTGTTTTAGATAGAATGTATATTGTTATGATTGAGACAGCTACAGGTTTATGGTGGCCTTATACCTACCCTTGCCCTAGGATTGTCGCACCGGTGGTGTCGAGGTGTGATAGATATTTTTGTTTGGATTGAGTTTTGTTGGATTATTGAATTGGCTAAATTGTTCCTACCCTAGAATGCATCACTTTGTTGTATATACTTTGCATACTAAATGTTCGATGAAATGCCTCAATGAACCAAACTTCATGTCCACTAAGTATTTGACAAATTGCCTAAAATA
This sequence comes from Aleurites moluccanus, assembly GCA_948193065.1. Taxonomy (NCBI): domain Eukaryota; kingdom Viridiplantae; phylum Streptophyta; class Magnoliopsida; order Malpighiales; family Euphorbiaceae; genus Aleurites; species Aleurites moluccanus. Next base: position 4,003 of record CANXYC011331358.1, read on the forward strand.
ATTGCCACAACGACACCATTTGACACCAATCCTGGCCTTGGCCGAAGTACCTTGGCATTCTTTCCTATAGTTATTATTCTTTAATTATTGCAACATTGTTGTTTTTATGAATCATTTATTACCAATTTGTTTATTAGTTTATTGATTAATGCCTAATGCATATCTTGTTCTGTTGATGTCATACTTGAACTTGTTAATGTTATTGAATCCTAATGTGCCCTATACATACTTTCATGACAGAACTACCATCAATGGGATAGTGGAAAAGAAACCATCAACATTGTACACAATGATTCTTTATGTGGACTCTTGTTGGGAAGAGGTTAATTTCCTAGCCATAAGATTTGATCAACCTTATGATATTATATGTGCATCAGCTAGCTATTGTAGTATATATATGTATGTGGCCCTTTTATTTGTTATGTATTTGACCATGATAATTTGCTTGCTTCTTGATACCTAGCCCTATATGATTGATGTGTAACATGTTTCATTGCTATCCCACATTTTATTTATACCCATTTGATACTTTATATCATTTATTTTTGCTATATATTATTGGATCATATAGTGAATTACCTTATTTCCTAATCACCCTAAGTGTATCGACATGTTTATAACTCACTATGTATTTTTTACTCATTCTTTAATTATTAATATTTTTCAAGTTCAAGGTGACTATATAAGTGGTTCCAAAGGTTTCCCCCTTCAGCTATTGAAACCGGTCTTTTCCCATGTAAAGTCCTATGCTTAAGTAATATATTTTGTTATTTTAGATACTCCATGGTATATGCAGAAATGAAAATAGAAAGAATGTGAATTAAAATGTAATTAATATTAATACTGCTACACTGATATATTATACTTAATATAAGTTGATGATGTTACTGAATGATGAATGATGAAAATGTGGATGATATTATGGAAATAATTGTGTTACTATAGCGGGGTTCTATGGATGTTGTTATTTAGATAGTTCTCGTATCTTAGGTCTATCATGTTTTTGAAGCGAGGACATGACATTAATCTTCAATAAATCATTCCAAGTGCAAACATATAGAATTTAGGAATTTAAATATCAAAACACACGTCTAAAACCAATTTGGATGTTGTTGGGCGGTTCTCAAGACTTGTCACTTTGAGAAATGGTCATTGATGGCAGTTAGTGGTAAAAAAGGTACCAACAGACTCGTCTAAACAAGTGGAGTCTAGAAAGGTAGGTCACTCTCCCTCACTCGTTGGAGATTATATGAAATCAGTGTCAGCAGTTGTGGTCTTCATCGAATTTTTGTCAAAATTCAAAGTCGAGCTTTTAAGCCAAATGAGGTACCACTGAAAAGTTAGGGAGGGGAAGAGTCTTATGGTGCAAGAATCATCAAGAACAGAGGTTTGTAGTAGTCAAAATCAACTACAGAAGTTTTTGGGTGGTATTGCGTTCAGACAGCAAGCGCGGACTACTTTAGTTGTGGATGGCAACAAAACTTCATAGCTTAGATTGATGGTGGTTGCTCTTCCCTATCGTTAGGACCATATTGTGGTCCTATGGTCGGATGGCGGTGGTCTGACAAGGCAGTCCCTTCTCTCTCTCTATTTTACCGACAGCTCAGGAGCCTTCTGATTGGTCTCCCTCTCTTTAGGCCAATCATAAGAAATATACATATAAAAATAATAATAATAATAATAATAATTATTATTATTATTATTATTATTATTATTATTATTATTTATTGTTGTTCTTTTTAAATTCTCAATATATCCAATTACTTTCTTTAAACATATTATACAATTTATATCAATATTAAATAAAAATTCATATTGGTACATCAAACTTATTAATTAGATTAAATAATAATTTATTTAAATAAAAAATTAATGAATTAATTAAATGGATAATTACTATAAAGTCCTTGTATTTTACCATGTTATACTAAAAAGTCCTTATATTTTGGTTCCGTTAAACTGCGAGGTCCTTCCATCTAATTTCGATCTCTTTTCCGTTAGTCAAACCCTAAAAAGTTAAATTTTCATTAAAATATTTATTATAATACTCAAAATATCCCTGTTATTTACACACACAAAAACCCATAACTATACCCATCTTTTTCTTATTCATTTTACCATCTTTAGATCAAGCATAAGTCTCTCTAGCTAAACCCCCTCTCTCCTTTGCCACTTTCATACCCAAAATCAAAACCTTAACTTTTCCTCCTTTGATCTACAACCATCAAAGTCTGAGCTCATCTTTGATTTTATCATATTCATACCCACCATACCTCAATTGCGAAGGAAGCTTTACAACAAAAGTTGAAAAAGAAAGCCAAATCTGGTGGTTTTGAGTCTCTAAACCTAAGCCCCAATCTCTTCCGAGGAATCAAGTGAAAGAGCTATCGTGTCCTTATTCCTATCCAACGCAAGACGCATGCTCTTTAGGGATGCATAAATTATTGAAAAAAAAAAAAACCAAACCCCCTCATTTCTAGTTCAAGTTTTCTTTCTCTAGGTCGGATGGATCCGTGATTGCTGCTGCTTCAGCGTCGACAGTTGAGGGATTAAAGAGTTCTGATGGAGGAAAGACCAAATCGCAGAGAATTGAAATTTCAATAAGCATGTGATTAAAGAGTTGCTCTATTCTCTCTAAACACGACTGGAAATTTTAGTGTTTTTGAGTCATTCTTTGAAATTTTTTTGTTCAATTTTTTATTATTTCTAATTGAAAATATTGTGAAATTTCTCAATGAGGAAGAATCCCATCTGCCAATAACAATTCTTCTAATTCATTTCCTGTGTGGATGCATCAATTACTATTGGAGAAGAGTAATTTCAAAGAAAATGAAGATTTGAGTGGCAATGAGATATTGACCGAAGTTGTAATTAAGGTTTCACAGATAAAAGATAAAGAGCTAATGAAATGAAAATTCCATGTACTACAATGATCAACAAGACGGAATCACAAAATTTTCCTTCATTTTCACTGTATTTGATTTGTGTTCTCTGCTTGAAATTTTTTTGTTTTCGAGGAAGGGTTTATCAATGCAGGCTTACATTGTATAGGTGAAGCCCAACAATTATATTGGTTTGATGGTTCTTAGAGATGGAGGTAGGCTAAGCTTAGGTTTGAAGGCTTTGATTTTCTGGTTTTAGTTTGCTTCTCACTGTATTATCATTTCAATTAGATTTTGCTTTCTGCCTATTAAACTTGTGAACCTAAGTAGTCTATCCAATGATTGTTGAAGGCTTTATGCCCAATGGCAGGTTTTTGGAATGCAATTGCATTTTATTTTTTCTGGGTGTTGTCACTCTCTTTCTCTTTATTTTTGTTCATGTAGCAAACAAATGAAAATGAGGGGTATTATGGATTTTTTATAGTAATTTAACAGATTTTTAACAGAAAGACCTCATAGTTTAACGAAACCAAAATGTAGGGACTTTATAATATAATTTTGAAAATATAGGAACTTTTTAATATAATATGGTAAAATATAAGAATTTTATAGTTATTACCCCTTAATTAAAAATTATTTGAAATATGAATGTAATTTGGAATCCCAATGCAATGTTTTTGGACACACATGCAAAATTAGTACGAAGGAATTGGTCTAACTTCTTGGGTGTATGCTATTGTTACTTGATAAAATCTCAAGTAACCATTACTTGATTTTGAAATAGAAAATTATAAACTAGAAATAGCCAAATGTGAACTAATTATCGGTAGAATCAGTAACCCATTTCAAAAATATTTCTTCGTTTCTTTCTCATTTTCTTTTTGTTTTATTATTATTGGACTAACAAATGGGTCATGGCGTTCGAAAATGATATTTTTGTTCGTTCTGAGAAATGTAATTATAAAGCTTTGTAATAAACTCTAGCTGCAACTTCTTCTTCATCTTTAGCGAATTTCATTTTAGGGTTTTATATAGGCAGCAGATATACGAACGCATTAGTGATTTTCCATGGAGACTGAAAATCAGTACGAGGTCGACTTTGGCCATCTCATGGCTTTTGACTGTCATCACCACTTTCCAGCTCTCTCTTCTTTCAGGTTTCTTCTCCTTCTCCTTCTCCATCTTCATTCTTTATGAATGCTTCTTGATTATTTTATTTATCTTCCATATGGGTTTTAGAAAAAATAAAAAATAAAAACAAAGAAAGAAAGACAAAGAGGATTGCGGATTGTACTTGTTTAGGTTAAATTAACCGTTTTATTAGTTTTTGATAGAAAGTTAGGTAAGCTAATTCAAACTCCGCAAAGTTAGGTTTGAAATGGTATTTATAAAGTTGTGAGTCAGTGAATTTCTACTGAACTATTTTCAAGATTTATCATATATAAGAAGGTATGCAATTATACTGGTATTTTAGTTTGACTAGAGCATATTATGACTTGTTCTTTATTGGACTTTATTATTATTATTATTATTATTATTTGTATAAGGAGGATTTGGCGAAGGAGTATGTTAAAAAGGGTACTGAGCTTGTTCATGCTATTGCAACAAATCTTTTCAACCTAACTGAAGATGTAGATGGTCCACTTGTCAAGTTGCCTCCCCTAGCAATAAAATTGCCCAGAGAGAAGCATGTAAGTTGTCCATTCTATTTATAATGTTATATATACCTGTAACCTACAAATAAGTAAAAGGGGGAAGGGGTGGGGTGCGAAGAGAGATGGAAGAAGAAGAAAAACAGTATAAACCTTTTGTCCAATTCATTTTGGGTTTAAGAGAATCTTTTTTTCTTTGGTGCTTGAAATTTCCTGCAAGTGCCAGGTTTTACACAATGGGAAAAAACATTGCTGACAATTTGTATTATCTATTGTCAAAGTTATTTTCCAAAATTAAATTGCAATTGCTTTTATGCCATCTAGAAGGATTGGTTGTAGTTTTGTTTCCTAAATTTATGTATTGTGGAACTTACTTTCCTGTACTTTTATTCTTGTTTGTGTGTGTGGATTATATTTGAATAGAACCTAAATTCATTTTGTTTTTCTCTTTTGCCCATATTATCATGCTAAACTGCTATCAATATTAACTACAACTAGCTATAACAGCTTCCTCCAAAATAGTAAGTACCAGTAGGAGAAGTCTCTATTTGATGCATGGGCATGCTTATCAATTTCTAGATTGATGTAGATTGGTCTGAAGCACATTCTTGAATTTGATTACTTAACTTTTCCTACTTAAGCACGATCAGCTTCGAGGAACTAGTTTTGTGACTCTTATTCAGTTTCTACACTAATTAGCTCATAACTTTCTTGAGATATCAAATGTACTTGATGACTACTGTTTGGAAGTACCAACATAAAAGATATAAGTATAAATTGTACCCTTGAATTTTTTTCATAAAACAGTCTCTAAACTTTTAATTTTAACAGTTGAGTATTTGGAAATTGGCAAAATGGTGCAATTAAAACCTCTGTTAGTTCCTTATTAAATTTGTTTATGCAAACAAAAAGTTATGACTAGGGACCCCACAATAACAATTAACAGTTATTTTTCTCTGTTTTTCACTGGGTCCTCCTAACATAGTAAAGAATACTAATACGATATTTGGTTTTCCTTTTCTTCCTTCAATAGTCTTATTTTTTATGTTTAGCAATAACAAGATAACTAATTAGCTTATTATGCTATATTTTCAGTTGTTGAAGCCCAAACCTGCTACAAAATAGGAAATATTTGTTAAATCAAAAGGTAATTTATCTTAATTATCATCTGTAACCTCTATTTGAGATAAAATCTAGATTATCAAGGAGTTTTAGACTATGACCTGTGAGCTTATCAATCTACTCAATAAAATGTTTTGTTTGAATCATGCAATTGATAATATTTGGTTGATGTTTCTTGCAAGTATAAAGAATCGCAAGAAAGACAAGGTGGTGTGGGATAAACAAACTGGCACTTGGAAACGTCGTTTTGGATATGATCGTGTTAATGATGATGAAGACATTCCTATCATTGAGGCCAAGATGATTGATGGTAATGCTATAGTAAACTCTATTGTTAAATCATATCAGAGATACCTAATAGTGAATATTGCTTTGAGTATTGTTTTCTTGGAAAAGAATTTATTTGGAGTCTTTGATTATCAATAATTATAAAAAACAAAACAGTAGGCTTTTAACCAGGTAAGCAATTAGATATGATTTATACATGAGTGGCTTGTTGCTTTCTGCAGAGCCAGGAGAGGATCCGTTTGCCCAAAGAAAAACAGAGAAGAAGAAAAGAGTTGAAAAACAAGAGAAGAATAAGTTACAGAACTTGAAACAAGCTTCAAAAGTTGGTGTTTTGCCAAGGTTTTCCCCTTTCATCACTTCTTTTAGTTTATGTTTGGCACATAAATTATTTCTTCTAAAGCATCAAGTTAAGCCCTTTGTGGTACTAAGTCTCATTTCTTTTGATTCGTAACTATCAATAATACATATATTAACTGTTAATGATTTTAGCCTTGTAATACTCTCTATTGATTGATAGAGGTTGATAGTATGATTAAATGCTGGAAATTAAAATTTCCATCACTTAATTTATTTGAGATTTTCTGATAATATATTTGTCTTCAACTCTTTATTTAAAGGAATAACTGCATACAAAGGGGAAAAAAAGGAACCATAGGGGAAAAAAAAAAGGATCCATTTTACCATAGGGAAAAAAAAGGATCCATACTTTAGCCCTATAAATAAATATTTTTATATTGTGTAGTTTATGGATATGATTTCAAATCCAAACCTCCGGAGCTATGATAAACAGGCTAGGTGACCTCTTCCTATTTTTCGTACTTGATCTGGCGTTTAATGTCTTAGCCATATTCCAATTCTTAATCATTTTTTGAGATTCTCCCCATTTTACTGATGTACTTCTCTATTCTCATGTTTTATCCAATATTTTACACAACCTAAATGAAACTACTTTAGACTCATCTCAGTGGTAGCATCTTAACATATTTCATCATATTTAGGTAGCATTTGTTAAGTTAACCTTTTTCTGCAGCTACATTTAGCTAGCTGCTATAGCTTTACTCATAATAGGAACTCAGGCTGCACCACTGAATGTACATCTTTAGTTTGATCTATATTTTAGTTTTGTTAATTTAAGCTTATTTCATGCTATTAGTACTTCCAATTATTGAATACATTAGATTTTTGCTTAAATTAATAGTTAACTATCAATATCATACTATCATTTATTTTTTTATGATCAGTTTCCACCTTATAGTATGTATAGTTTAATCAGTCTTTAACTTTTTGGGCTCATATATGGCTAACATTTATAAATAAGTGAAAAATTTTGCAACAATTAGTGACATTTTGTAAAGTGATTCATTTACAAAATAAAATACTATATATCCCAATATTTCTGTAAAAAGTGAAATTTTTTGTAAAGATTGATAATATTTTATAAATCTTTTCATTAATAAAATAATATACTATAAAACACAATATTTTGCAAAAAAATAAAAAAATTTATAAAAATTAGTAATACTTTATAAATTCTTTCATTAACAAAATAATATACTATAAAACTCAATATTTTGCAAGAAAAAGTGAAAATTTTTATAAAAAATGGTAATATTTTGTAAATCTTTATATTAATAAAAAAAAATACACTACAAAACTTAATATTTTATAAAAAAGTGAAAATAATCTACAAAAATAGATGATATTTTTGTAAAATTTTTCATTTACAAAATTAAAACACTACAAACACATATATTTTAAAAATTAGTGAGAAATTTTAAAAATTTTGATAGTATGAATGACTTCATTTTGTAAATAATCCACTATAAGTTACAATATTGAGATTTACGTTTAAAACGTGAGGAGTATGAAAGATATTGATATGATGTATAAAATATTATATGATAAATAATATTAAAAGATATAAGAGATTTTTCTTTTTCTTTTTCATATATAAAATTTATATAAAAAATTTTCAAACAATTATATTAACATATATCATTTAAAAATTCTTTATAAAGTAATAAAATATGAATAAAAAATTAATTACTTTTAAATAATTTTTAAGTAATAAAAATCATAATACATAAGTAATATGATTTTATCTTTTTATAAAGTTATTATAATAATATAAATTTAATTTAAATTCTCTTATATTTAATAAAAAATCATTTTTTTTATAAAATTCTACATAAATTATAAAATATAGGTATTTTGCATATTATTAACTTTATAAAATACTAAATTAATAGAAAAATATTTTTGAAAAAAATGCTTTTGAAAAATGATAAATAATAAACAATAATTATTTTGTATATAAGTAATAATATTTTATAAATTTTTGAATTTATAAAATAATACACTATAAATCTTAATATTTTATAAAAAAAATGAAAATTTTTGTAACAATGATTGATAATTTGTAAATCGTACTATTTACAAAATAATACACTATAAATTCTAATATTATGTAAAAAAAATTGGCAAATTTCATAAAAATTATCATATTTTGTAAATCGTACAATTTACAAAATTTTACACTACAAATCCTAATTTTTATAAAAAAGTGAAATTTTTTATAAAAATAGGTGATATTTTAACAAAATCGTACAATTTATAAAATTTTATACTACAAATCCAAATATTTTGTAAAAAAGTGCAAAATTTTATAAAAATGACTTATATTTTGTAAATCGTATAATTTACAAAATTTTATACTACAAATCCCAATATTTTGTAAAAAAATGAAAATTTTTTAAAAATAGCTTATATTTTATAAATCGTACAATTTATAAAATTTTACACTACAAATCCCAATATTTTGTAAAAAAGTGCAAAATTTTGTAAAAATGATTTATATTTTGTAAATCATACAATTTAATAATTTTACACTATAAATCCAAATATTTTGTAAGAAGTGCAAAATTTTGTAAAAATGACTTATATTTTGTAAATCGTACAATTTATAAAATTTTACATTACAAATCCCAATATTTTATAAAAATGGTTTATATTTTGTAAATCATACAATTTATAAAATTTTACACTATAAATCATAATATTTTGTAAAAAATATAAAATTTTGTAAAAATGACTTATATTTTGTAAATCGTACAATTTATAAAATATTACACTGCAAATCTCAATATTTTATAAAAAAGTACAAATTTAATAAAAATAACTTATATTTTATAAATTGTACTATTTACAAAATATTACACTACAAATTCCAATATTTTGTAAAAAGGTACAAAATTTTGTAAAAATGACTTATATTTTATAAATTATACTATTTACAAAATATTATATTATAAACCTTAATATTTTGTAAAAAAGTATAAAATTTTGTAAAAATGACTTATATTTTATAAATTGTACGATTTACAAAATAATACATTGCAAACCCCAATATTTTGTAAAAAAATATAAAATATTGTAAAAATGGCTTTTATTTTGTAAATTTTATGATTTACAAAATATTACACTACAAATTCTAATATTTTGTAAAAAAATATCAAATTTTGTAAAAATTACTTATATTTTGTGAATTGATTAATTTTTTATATTTAATTTCCTTAAATTTTTTTATTCCTTTTATATTATTACTACTTTTTTATTAATAAAAATATTTCAAATTTTTGTTTCACATTATAATTTGGGAAAAAATATTCCAAATTATAATTTTAGGTTTAATTTTTTTCTATTCTTATTATTACTAATTTTTAAATTTCCTAAAAAATATTTTTTTTTGTTTTTATTTATATTATTACTACTTTTTAAATTAAAAAATATTGCACATTATTGTTTCAAATTATAATTTGTCCAAAATTATTTCAACTTACAATTTTTTAAAAAAATTCATATTTTTATATTATTACTAATTTTTTTCCTTCATGCAATAATTATTACTAAATTAGTTAAATTAAAAAAAAATTATCTATAATCATCTACAATAAAAAAAAATAGTTTAATTTTTTCAATAATCTCATGTAAAGCATTCCAAATTATTATTTATAATATGAAGAAAAAATATTTTTCATTTTTTATATTATTACTATTTTTTTTTATAAAACATATTCTAAATTTTTATTTATAATTTGAGGAAAAATATTTTTTTCAATTTTTTATAATATTATTAATTTTTTTCCATAAAATTATTCCAACTTATTATTTACAATTTTGAGGAAAAATGTTTGTTCATTTTTACTATAATTAAATGTAACACCAAGTTACAACCGAGCCTAGTATAGTTAAACACCTTCGAAAAATTTTTGTTAATTTATTAGAAATTATTTTGATGTACTTACATGTGTATTTGATTGTTAATTGTTTGTTTGTATAAAAATAAAATAAATAGCCAAATTAGGTTACAAAAACGGTGGGACTTAATTGAAAAAGGAAATAAAATTTAGGGATTTAATTGATAATTTAGGACTCAATTAAAATAAAATTGTGGATTAGGAGTGAAGTGACAATTTCCTTCATTTTGATTCAATAAAACAATGTATTGGTGCATTGTAATCTAAGGGATGCATGTGTAGGATGCAAAGTGCTCTTTATGAGATTGAATGCATGGGATTGGGTGGAAAATTCCACTAACTCTTAAAATAATCAAAAAGAATTCTGCATCTTTCTTCTTCCTTAGAAACCATGTGCAAGATAGAAAAGAAAGAAAATTTCTTTCTTTGCTTCGGCCATGGAAGGAAAATCAAGTTATGGTATTAAGTTTTTATGCTAGAGTAAAAATCATCATCAAATATCATTTCTTCAAGCTAAGCTCAAATCTTCAATTGGGTGAGAAATTTGGAGGAGTTAGGGTTCGACCACACTTAGGAATCTTAAGGCAAGCCTCCCGAGGAAGGAACAAGTCAGATAGTCGTCGCGACATTTAGGGGGTCTTCGGGCTAGCTAGGAGTTACGTGCTTTGGCTAAGCTTTGGAAGTAAGTTTTTTTATACAATTATTGCTTTTATGCATTATATTGACACATGTATTAGAATTGATTTGAAACATAAAAGCCCTAATTTGTTTTGAGATGTTCAATTGGCATCTAAAATGACCCTCTAAACTAACCTAAATTGACCTAAACTTCCAACTGATATAATTTGAAACCTAGAAAGTATTTACACCCGATACCTGGCCCAATCCTTTCCTCTATCTCTAAGATTCAAATTGATACCAAATAGTCCACCTAAATATGTTAATAATATAGAGAACCAGAAATTACCCAAAAACTCTATAACAAACCCGTAATTTGACATGCCATTTGCGCTAGTGAAATTGGGCCCCGACAGGCCCGTTTCTTAACTTTGGCTAGCATGCCTATATGATACTTGTAACATGAAAATGAGCTGTTATATGTAAAACTGAGCTATATTTGTGAACCTATACCCATCATATGAGACTTTTGCATATGATATTAGAACAGGGCTACTATGACGATGTAGCGGGATTTTCCGTCGATCGTATGCACACTGGTACCTTATTTGACCCTTGCTAGGGAGGGGAGTTATATTCTCTAGTCGTGAGAGCCGATCACTCTTACGTAATTACTTGTTATGCGCTATTGCGCTATATATATATACTTGTTAGCATGATTGTGCATACTTGACATATTTGGCCCTATTTACCTGTTATATCATATGTGATGTGACTCATACTACATATTATCATTGTTCACCACACTTTGAACATTTCATATGCTGCATTTATAGCTTATCACTTGTTACCACCTGTTTCAATGCTATTATTGATCCTAACCTTTACAGGTTCCGGTTCAGCTTCAATAGTATATAATTTTCATGCATTATGTATATAATTACTTACTGAGTATTTTATACTCACCCCCATGGTTTTAAAATTTTTTCAGGTGATGGTGAGATCCGAGTTCCACAGGCTACTCTTTCTTTGCCGTAGACATTTTAACAAATATATGTAAGTAATATAAATTAATCTTTTATCCAAATTCAGTCTAGTAGCTCCATGGAACTGTAATCCAAAGTATGAATATTTAGATTAATGTGTATGTATTTATGTACGTGTGTATGATGATAGAGTTGCTCAGTTTGGTATTAAAGCAGGTATGATGCTAATGATGGTTTATGTTGTGAATTGTGAAATGATATGGATGGATTTGATGATGTGGAGAAGGAGTTGAGTTGAGAAAGGATATTTGAGAGCGTTTAATTGTTAAATTGCAAGTTTGGCATGTTAAAAATACAGAGGAGACTCTGCCGAATTTTCGGCAGAATATTAGCATATATATATATTACAGGTCCTAATAAGTCTATGAGATTTAGCATGAATAAGGTTTATGAGCATAAGAAATGGACCTAAATGTAATCTAATGGCATATAACCTGACTTGGATGTATGAGCTAAAATGTGTTAGGGGTTCATCGAGGTACCGGTAGCCACAGGCGGATCCCGTATCCTTGGACCGTTGCGGCTCCCTGATTTGGGTCTTGACAAAGTTGGTATCAGAGTCAAAGGTTCTATTTGCCTTATACTGTAAGCATGTTATTAACATATATAACCCTTGTACCATGGAGCATAGGTATTTGTATATTGTCAAAGTATAGTCATCGTCATTGTTTTATATTTTGCATACCGATATGAAATTACTCTATCTGATTTGATTCTGTATGTTTTTTTTTAGTGTGCACGAATGTCTCAACATGCTACGGGACCGGATATTCCCGCAATTGAGAGGGATCAACGGGAGTTAAGTGCTGAGGCAGAAGTTGCCTCTAATGCCTCGATGCAGGCAACTGAACCACCCTGGAGTCGTAGACATACAAATCTTATGTGACAGGGGATGCACCCTGGAGGCAGGAGCTGCAGGACTTTAGGAGGGAAATATTACAGATATTACAGACACACTTGGCAGCACAGCCTGCACCAATACAACAGCCTCCCTCACCACCCATTCAGCCTGAGGCACCCCCAGTACCAGTTGACCATCAGAGACAGAGGGGTCACCGGATTATACCCGAGGATGGGGTAACCATGTCAAAATTTAAAAAGTTACAGTTGCCCACATATGTAGGGGAATATGACACGGATCCCAGTGAGTTTGTGGAGGAAGTGGATAATGTTGTTAGGAAGTTGCCATGTTCTGACGCCAGAATAATAGAACTGGTGGGTTTATTGTTAAAAAGGATGCCTCTACATGGTTTGATAAGCACATAGATTAAAACATCTATAGTGATAACCCGATGACTTGGGATGAATTCAAATAGCGGTTGATGGATGAGTATTTGATAGAAGGGATTCGAACGGGGAACATTGGTAAATTTGAACAGTTAAAGCAAGGCAATCTCAGTGTTCCAGAGTATGCACGGAAGTTCAAGTGGTTGAGCAAATATGCAAGGAGGATAGCCCCAACTGTGACAGACTTGATTGGTAGATTTAGGAGAGGGTTGCATGCTCCATTGTTTAATGCCCTGCTAGCTGTAGAATTTACCTCCATGGGTAAAGTTATCGATAAAGCTGCCCAGATGGAAGCTAAATACAGAGAGGAGAGATCTGAGAAAGACCAGAGAAAGAGGGGTAAATGTGGTGAGTCTCGGAGACCCGGGGAGGGATCTTCACAGCAGCAGACAGTTCGATTACCTCCCAGGTCAGGACAGTTAGTTTCATCATAGAGGCAGGGGAGACCACAGTATAGAGAGCAGGGAGGAAGATTTACTGCTCTAGTTTTCTCACAGGGCTCTAGTAGGCCCCGACAGATGACCTCAGAGCTACCTACTTTGTCACATCCCCCATTTCAGGAGATATGACGGTCCTAGGGTATGGGGAAGGCATAAGGCCACCTAAACCCGTAGAACCCCATTCTTCATTTTCTACAGAAAATTTGCCATAACTACTCTATTTTTACAATCTAATACC